>JAMQGT020013476.1:0-194014 GCA_024447675.2 Pterophyllum scalare
TGTTATGTAGGCCTGTTCTTGGTTCAGTTACGTATTGCTGACAGGAGTGGCACCAGCTGCGATTTTCTGCTGCTGTAGCCCATCTGCTTCAATGTTCAAAGTGTAGAGCTCAGACGTCCTCTTCTGCATACCTTGGTTGTAATGAGCAGTTATTTGAGTTACCGTGGCCTGTCCGTCCTCTGATATCAATGAGGCATTTTCTCCCAGAAAACCGCTGCTGGATGTTTTCTCTTTGCCAGACCATTCTCTGTAAGATGAGCTGAGAGAGATGGTTGTGTGGGAAAGTTTCACTAGATCAGCATTTTCTTAAAGACTCAGACCAGCCCCTCTGTCATCTCCCAATCAACTTAAATCATCTTTTTTCCTCATTCTGATGCTCGGTTCGAACTTGTCTTGTTGACCGTGTCTACATACCTAAATGCACTGAGTTGCTGCCATGTGATTGGCTGATTAACAAGCAGTTGAACAGGTGTACCTAATAAAGTTTGCATTGTGGAAGAGCGTATTGTTATCCTGCAGAGGATTATTTCATTTGAACAAACAAAAGTTTTTATAACTACCTTTGTGATTATCTGTGTAAGTTTATAGTAACTCAAATGTGTGATTATGTTGTCAGGTATAAAAACCTGGTGTGGTGAGGTGCGGTGAGCGTTAGTCAAAAATGATTTGGTTAATAAAAGGTTGTGGCCAGGTGTTTATTAGAAATTGGAAGATATCAGCTGCTCTCTTCTACAGCAACCTTTCAGGTTGCCCCTTATAGTGCTTAAATGCGAGCTCTTATTAAATGCATGATATAAACTTTTAACCTGGTTCCTCTCTCAGACTCGACGATGTCTTCTGCAAGGGTCGTCACGCAGACTCAGCCGGCGAGGCATTCCCACGGGTCTAGCGAATGGTCATCCGGGATATGCGACTTCTGTGACAATGTGCCGGACTGTAAGTGTCAAATACTAATTCACTATTAATCATCTGATGAACTCTGCTCATCATTTGCTGTTGCCTGCATTTTTTCCCCTCCTTTTTAAGGCTGTTTTGCTTACTGGTGCTTCCCCTGCTATGCCTGTAAAACTTCGCGTGACTACGGGGAGCATCTCTGCCTCCCTCTGGCAGATTGGTTTGGCTTCATCCCACCGGCCACCATGTCACTGAGGGCCTCCATGCGACACCGCTACGGCATCAGAGTAAGACTAAAAGTTTTCTTTCCTGTCATTATATATTTCAAGGGGCGGCTGTGAGGATCTCATTTATTTAATAGTAATAAATCTTTCATTCACTCACATCACGAGCAGCTTCCCCTCAACTGTAAAGAAATCCTTCTTTGTCTGGATAATTTAAGTAGATCATCAGATATTCTGTCACTATCACTGATAAACTAAGGGGAAATGATGCTTGGAATTATTTTGACCTCAAACAATAATGTCTTTAACTCTTAGCTATCAACATAAAAACTGATCACTTGTTGGCCAAACGTCACCGTATTTTGTCTGCAGGGCACCTTGTGTAACGATTGCGTGTATTCGACCTTCTGTATGGTCTGCGTCTGGTGTCAGATGTCCAGAGAGATGAGGAGTAGAAACACCCCAGCTGTTGTGGTCACTACTAAAAGGGTATAACCTCTTTCCTCGCTCATCACCACCTCCAGGGCTGTTAGATAATTGAATAAACCAGCATCCTTCAGACTGAGGCCCTTTGAGAAAGATCAGTGTAAACAGAATCGTGCTCACTTTAATGATGGACAAACCTCTTGAGAAATGAGTGCTGTAGTACAACTGTAGCCATCCAAGCTCACTGCAGTCAGCTGACTCCAGCAGCATAAAAGCTCTCGGTGCAGGAAATCAATGAAAGTTTTATTAATGTGACTGTATCGTTAGCTACCTCACCCAGTGCTTTTTGAATTTTATTTTTGAATTTTTCTGTCTGCATTATACACTTCTGGTCAAGCCTGTATTTTATTTTTATGTGACATAATGAAAATGAAGGAGATAAACTTAAGTTACACAAAAATCCAAACAGTACAGAAAGTGTATTTTATTGTTGCATTTTCTTTTGTCAATAAAATGAAATAAAATGTACATGATGTGCTGTTATGTCTCTGTGTTCATATAGCACACTGTTAAGTGATGGTAAACATACTAGTGTGTAAAAGTGAATTTTAAAGAAATGGGTAAAAGAAAAAAGTCCATACAGCACATGAAGGGTTCAGTTACCTCTAATGACTCACATTCGCCTTAAACAATGCTGTAAAAATGTAACACGACCCCTGACAGTTGAACTCTTCACTTGGACGTTTAGTAATTAGGATGAAAAAAAAGCAACTCAGTTACATTCACTGGCAACTTTATTAGATGTACCTGTTCAGCTGCTCGTTAACACAAATAACCAATCAGCTAATCACACTGCAGAAACTTAATGCGTGTGGAGACGGTCGAGATGATCTGCTTAAGATTAAACCGAGCATCAGAACGAGGAAGGAAAGGGATTTAAGTGACTTTAAACGTGGCATGGCTGTTGGTGCCAGACAGGCTGGATTGAGTATTTCACAAAGTGCTGATCTGCTGGGATTTTCCCCACACGATCATTTCCGGGGTTCACAGAGAATGATTCAGAAAAAGAGAAAAGGAAACCCATATCTCTGAGCAAAAACACCTGGCTGATGCCAGAGATAAGAGGAGACCAGACTGCTTTAAGGCAAATCGGCAGGCAACAGGATGTGAAGAGGCGAGGCCAAACTAAGGCACCATCTTTCCTTTCTAGGATTTTCTTAGGACCGGTGAGCTTCGACAATCATTGTATGATTTTGAGAGAGTTAGGTTGATGGGAGTTTCCTTGAGTTTGGTTAATATAATCAATTTTAACCGAAAGTTCACAAGAAACTGTGAACTGTTAATGTCAAACATCTGCATTAAATTATGAAAATGGATTAAAGTTCCACCTCGAATAACATGGTGAAGATGTGTAATTCATTTATGTTTCTAAGTGGTGACGTTTATTTTTTATTCGTCTGGAATATTCCATGTTGCAGAGTGAAGAGATGGTGAATGTGTATACATGTAGGTGGTGTTCTGTAATGTTTGCCACCAAGCTGACAGAATTGAAGCTTTGGATATGAAAACAGTGGTGTTTCTCCATAGTTGGTCTGTTCAATGGGAGGTCCGTTAAACGTATGTGTCGGCATAATGCTTGTTCCACTTGTAACCAGAATGAGTCGCATGGAGAGTAACTAAACCATCTAATAAGACATATGAGTTGATAAGTTATATAGTTCTATGCACAATGCTTCTAGAGCCCCTTGGGATTTTGTTTTTTCTAAAGTTGAGCATTTTATGCAGGGAGCTTAATTTTTTCA
The DNA here is from genome assembly GCA_024447675.2 of Pterophyllum scalare. Classification (NCBI taxonomy): domain Eukaryota; kingdom Metazoa; phylum Chordata; class Actinopteri; order Cichliformes; family Cichlidae; genus Pterophyllum; species Pterophyllum scalare. The sequence continues at coordinate 3,347 of JAMQGT020013476.1, forward strand.
GTAACATCTTGACTGGGATGAATTAATTGATTTGAACCAGGAAGTGTTAGGCAATCACTGAAAACAATAATGCTTAGATATTTGATATTGCCTTTGTGAAGATGGTAGGGTGATACAAGGGCTGCCACATCCCTCTCTTCCATACACAGTGGTAAAATGGTGGATTTTGACCTGTTTATTGAGTAGCTGGAGACTTCTGGAAATGATTTTATAACCATAAATGATTGTAGTAGAGAAGAATGGGGCTCCTGATGGAGTAATAACACATCATCTGTACAATGAGGATTTTATGTTGTGTATTGGATGTTGAAATAACTTTAATAATGCTATTTTGTATTATAATAGCAGCTAGCGGTTCTATGAACTGTGCAACTAGAGATACTTGCCTGGTACCATTGGGAAGAGAAGCTTTGTGAAATTATGATGATGGTCTAAATCCAAATTTCTCAAGTGCCACAAACAGGAACTTCCAGCTGACTTTGTCAAACATATTCTCTGTGTTGAGTGATACAATTAGGGTGTTACTTTTTTGATGCCGTGAAAGCTGCACTAAGTTGGATAGTTTACGAGTGTTAGTAGATGATTGTCTGCCTTTAATATGACCTGTCTGGTCAGGATGAATGAGTACTGAAATGACAATTTTTTAAAGCTGGATGCCTTGCTTATAATTTATAAGAGTAAGTATAGCTGGATGATTCATTCTTATAAATGGGGGGGGGGGCAAGGAGATCATGCAGCCCATGTGACCAGATGTTAAGCAAAATCGCTCATCTGGAGATAGACGATTAGCTAACATCCTAACTTGATCTTGGATTAAATGAGGTAGACGTATAGTGCTGGGGAGTTTGGGGATATTTGGGTCCTGCTCAGAGGTGTATAAATTCATCTAAAGCTTCCTGAAAACATTATTTATATCTGTAGAATTATGGAAAGTCCTTGATAAGCGTGATTGTTGTTTTTCTTTGTTTTGCTTAAGTAGATTTATCAGGTATTTACCGGATTTATTATTGTATTCAGATCTGTGATGTTTCAGCTGCTGTATAAGAAACTGTGTCTTTCTATTTATTAAATCGTTGAGCTCAAGTTATGTTTTCTTAAATCATAAGGTACCTTTTTTAAGTTTGTTCTACTGATTTAAATTTATCTTCCAAATTCTTTTCTAATTCTGTGTCTTTTGTTCTTTTTGTTGATGAATATGACATGATCCTGCTCCTTAAAGCAGCTTCGCCAGTTTATCATAATAAAGTTTTTTGGGGGGGGATTTAGAAAGGCCTGACTTCCAATCCTACAAATATTCCAACTTGTTGTTTTAGAGGGCGGATTGAACAACTGTGCAATTTAAAATGACATCATCTGAATAAATATTAAAGCTATATGAAACGTACATCATGTTTTGATGTAAGCTGGAACTCATATGTAAATTTATTTATTAACTTTTACAGATGTTAACAAAACACCAGACAGACTGGAACAAAAAAAAAGAAAGAAAAAGGAAATAAACTTTAAATCAGCTTTACGGGTTTAAAATGAATTGTAGTGCAGTACTTTCACTATTTCTAGAAGAAACTGGAGTTTTATTGAAGGCAAAAATCCAGTGATCAGAAAAACGCGCGTCATGCAGGTGCAGGTGATCTACCACCAGTGCGCCGATTTATAAATAATGACAGCAGTCAGTTCATTTCAATAATGACCGCTTTACAGGGAACAGCACACCTTAGCGGGTTGCAAACGAACAGCCTCGATGCGGGTCCGCCGACCCATCTGACTCACCGAATTAATTCAGTGTTAGCGCGGCGGGTTTTACGCGTGTGTTTCTCTCTGAGAACAGTTCAGATAAACGAGAGGCGGCTGAAGGAGACTCGATGTTTTGATATAAGGACGAACTCGTCAGAAACTGACGGGGGAAGTCCGCATTAACGCAGCCGTTCTCTGGATAAAACTGACAAGGATTCACCCAGAGGAGGTCTTCCTCATTACAACCTGTTCCACGGCGTGATGTGGACCCCCACGCTGCGCACACATTCGTATGAAGTTACTGTTATACGCGCCATTCTTTTGTTTCAGCAGGGTGTGAGGCTGTAGGTGCTTATTAAAGGAAACGTTACATGTTGTAACTCTCACATGAATCTGACACACTTAAGCCTGATTATTTGCTGGATTTTGAGAGACATTTCAATTTCGCTTGAATACTAATGAGAAGGGTTTTTTTTTGTTTTGTTTTGTTTTGTTTTGTTTTTTATAAAGTGGCTCTGTGTGTGCGCATCCTGATGAGAAAACCGGGCAGACACGTTTTCATTGTGTACAGATCTCTGTGCTGAGATGGGATGAAAAACCTGAAACGCCAGAAATCAATCAGCTTGCTGGAAAACGTTGTCTGCACAGGCGCGACAGCTCTGTGATGGGCCCCCTGGCAGATGGTTTGGTTTCCTTATATTGTACCAGAGCAAACACAACATTCCTCACACGCACACACACACTAAGTGCAGAGATAACAGCACATAGGAACAATCAACAATATTAATAGCATCATTCCAGGTTTTGATCAGTAGCATGGGCAGCAGCTGCAGTCAGAGGTTGGGAGAACGTTTATCTGAGCTTGTGCTATAATCTCTCACCATCTTCTTCGACTAGGCTGCCACAAGCCGGAAACAGAATCAGACTTGCTAAAGTAACTTAAACACAACTGTAATGTGTCCAAATATGGAACAAAAGGAATCCTTGCGCTCAGCAAGTCTCCTACTCTCTCCCCTGCTTCCTTTTTTGAGTTCCACTTTTTTTTTCTTTCTTTTTGCTTTGCGTGCTAAACATAATTTAAAACGCCTCCGCACCAACTAACTACTCTACAAGACACTTGCTGCAAAACAAACTGCTGCATGGCTGAGGTCAGCACGTTCGCAGGCATTTTGCACAAATGACAGACAGCAAAGCCAGGAAGAACAAGTACTGTCCCCTAGCATGCTCTACTCAGAACCTTTCAGAAAAGGTGCCTATTTTAATCGTGGAGTTCGGTTTTGGCTCACAGGATGGAGCCATGGCTTAAATACATAATGAAACTCTTAGGTGTTCACGTGACATTGTGAATAGAAGCATCCAGTATAATGTAGAGAACGTTCCCCACAGATAGTCATTTTGACTATGCTCCTCATACCGGCTGCCCCGGCCTTTGACTGCCTGTAACAACCGATACTGGGCGTATCTATGTTTCTGGATTCTCTCCACGTCCCCCTCCAGTTCTGCCCAGGTTCATAAAGCATTTCTGAAAAACAGGAAGATGCGGAACAAGGTAAAAGTTCTCGGTGAGGACTCAGCGCCAAAGCTTTGGTGCCACCCCTGAACTTTCAAATATGCACTGATTCAAACTATAACGCCTTACAAAGAAATGAACACTCTCAATGGCAATCATAACAACCATTACAGACACAAAATAAGACATGATGCGGGTTTTTGTTTGTTTCTTTCTGTCTTTTGTTCAATTGGACGCAAATTGAAGTAAATTGCCCGCACCAAACCGTGGCGTAGTGTAATTTGGCCTCCAGTTCTTCCCGGTTAGAGCCTGTCGGTTCAGTTCAGAGGACACGGAGTCTCCATAGAAAGCCAAAGAAACGTTCACTTTAAAGAAATAAATACACTTGAGAAATGTAATCAAGCTGCGCCTAAACTGCCTGGAAAAAAAGAAGCTTGAGGAATGGAAGCCAAGAGAGCCTCGACGTTTAGGGATCCTATATACAGGCTACATTTTTTTTTTAATGAAAACTGTAACATTTTTTCCACATTAGTCAATATCAGCGATGTAGCCGCACCTTCATTTAAAGTTACTGTGTCTTGAACCGGTATTTCCAGAATGTTCTGTCAGGTGACCTTTTCTGAAAAGCCTTAAGACATGAGCGCTATTCAGAGCAGACATCAGCTGTGACTGGAATTCTAACTCAGAGCTCAAACACAAAAGGTAAGACATTTTATTTATTTATTTCGTTTCCATCTTCACAAGTTCAGTCTATATTAACCAGTGTAAAATGATAAATATACCTGGTGACAATATGCAATCTAAATTTATGAGAGTCGTGATATATTAATAAGAAACAGTAACAATTTGGGACCTAAAAGCAGAACTATATTCTTTAACACTCAGTTAGTGAGAGAGGCTGTAATGATGTAGTGCGTACGTGCCAGCTTTCCTGAAACGAACAGCTGATCGCAGGTGGTTTTACGTGTGAACCTTTCTCCTGGTTCCTCCTTTAGAAGCCATCATGTCTAGTAAAATGGTCGTTAACCAGCCTCGACCTGTGATGTATGCCCAGGAGTCTGATGAGTGGTCAAGCGGGATTTGCGACTGCTGCGATGATGTGCCAGAGTGTAAGTGTCTATTATTTATATTGATACCAGGACAAGAGCTGGGTGGTAAAGTCATTAATAACTTTGATATTCTCGCGTTTATCTTGTTGTTTTTAAAGAGCATAATTCGAGGGCTTGGAGCGATAGGGGCGTAAGTGGCATTTTGGTAAAAAATTATATATATATATATATATATATATATATATATATATATATATATATATATATATATATATATATATATCAAATGAAAGCTCTTGATGTTATCTATCTACTGTCAAAATTACAGAAGTAAAATATTAATAGAAATAGAGTTATTCAACAAAAAATGAAAAGACTTAACTCTGAATGCACACAAGAAGTTGGTGCCAAAAGGGCATAAGCACATTTACGACAAAGACAAGATTATTGTTCTTTAAGCATTGTGTCATAAATTTATGAAAATAAACATTCTTGAAAAAAAACTAAAATCAGTATACAGAGTAAGAGCAGACTATGGTCATTTTTTTGTTTTGGCTCTCCTGTAAAGCTGATGAAATGTCACTTACGCCCCTCTGGCTCCAAGCCCTCAGTTTATAGAGAGCCTCCCCTCTGCTGAGAATGTTACAGCTCTGTGACAAAGGGACTCATTTTACTCACTTTAAGGGACAGTATTTATTTCTTGTTCCTAATTATCTAATACATTTAAACTGCTGTTACCAGCACTAGAGTAATGGTACAAAGTAATATGACTGTTTTTGTATTTATCCAGTCTATAACTAATTTAGAACATAAAAAAGAGCATTTTTTTGCTGTACCCGAATCTTCTAATGAAATCCAGGAAACTGCACCCACATAAAGAATGGCGGTCACGGCTTATGGTATTTATTTTGTGTGGGTAGAATGGCATTAGTCCAGGAAAGAGAAGATGATTCATTAACATCGTCATATTTTCATTTGTATCATTTGTGTCACGTGATTGGTTAATTTGATCCGAAATAAAAGTCAAAAGAAAAATACGTTTCTGTCATGATTAAGTGTTACTTTTAAACAGAAATATACATAAAAGTATATTATGTACACAACCATATATAACTTGTACATCCCCATATGCACAATTACTGAGGTACATGGTTATTTTTTTCAAAGAAATGCAGACAAAGTCAGTTTACACCAGTCTAACATATCTAATTTGTTTCTGGCATCCATTCTTATTCATCCTCCACAAAAGTGAATTTCTGCTCTTTAATTACAATTAGCATCTTTTTGAGAGCCCATTTGTTTTCCTTTCTATGTTAAATTATTGTGTCCTTGTATCCTTTCCACATCATAATGATGTTACATGTTCAAATATTTTTCTTTTATATCTTCTCTTAAATCACCAAACCAAAATGATAATAGGATGACTATAAGAAACATAATTTCCAGCTTAGATGCAAAATAATGCTACTTCCTTAAATAGATGTAAAACAGACTTCTGTCTGTTGAGTGCCCCATTTTTTTTAAAATAAGTGTTTCAGGATTTCATTTGAGCGTCTGCAGTTGTGTGTTTTCTTGGTATCACAGTCCATATCATTTGTGCGTCTGTATTTATGTATTTATTTTTTCTATTTCAGGCTGTTTTGCTTTCTGGTGCTGTCCCTGCTTTGCCTGCAGAACTTCAAGAAAATATGGTGAGCCTCTTTGTCTTCCCCTGCTGGAAATATTCAGTGGCATGATCCCAGCAATCACAATGTCCATGAGGGTCTCCATGCGACAGCGTTATGGCATCAGGGTAAGGCGAATCTTTTCTATCTCTCGGTTTTATACACTTGCAATGTTTGGACGAATACAATTAAGTACAGAAGATTCTCAGCTTTTATTTAAAAGCCTACCTACCTTAAGCAGGTAGGTAGGCTCATGTTGAGCCAACTGTCAAATATGCATATTTTTAGAAAGTAGAATATGCTTTCAGATCAAGTCTCATATATGCATTTGGCCTTCTAGTATAAGATTTCTCTTTTGGTATGGTGTATAAGTGAAAATACATTTGAATATAACTGTACTCCAGCCTTAAAAAGGTCACTGGTGACCTGGTAGGTATTAATAGGTTAAACTACAAAAATAAAGCAAGTCCATGCAACAGGTAGTAAGAACATTAGAAGCTGCCAAATAAAACGTTTGGTACATTCAGAGACAAAAAGCATACACTCAGCAACATAAAAAGGGCCAGATATATAAAAAAAAAAAAAAGGGTGTAGTGGTGGATGATTGCAGGATCCTTTTGCTGGTAAAGAAAAACCCTTTTAGCAGATCCAGCCAAGTAGCACTCTCCAGAAGATAGGCATATTATCCAAGACTACCATAATGAGAACATTTCACAAGAGCAAATACACTGTGTTGACTAGAAGGTGCAAATCATTTATCAGCCTAAAGCAGTAAAAAACCAGATTAGCATTTACTGAACCATATCTTAAAAAAAAAAAACAGCCATGTTTTGAACAGCATTTGTTGAATCTGAATGAGCAGAGGGGGAAAAGCCAGTCTTGGAACAGCTCATGATCCCAACAAACAGCTAGATGATGAAGTGTACAGGGTAATACTGTTTTCTCATATCCATCCATTTTCTTCCAGAGTATTTGGGACTGGGTCATGGCCTAAGGAGAGAAGCCCAGACCTCCCTCTCCCCCAGCCACATCCACCAGCTCATCTGGAGGGACCCCGAGGCGTTCCCAGGCCAGATGAGAGATATAATCTCTCCAGCGTGTCCTGGGTCTGCCCCGGGGCCTCCTCCTGGTAGGACGTGCCCTGAACACCTCACCTAAGAGGCGCCCAGGAGGCATCCTAGTCAGATGCCCAAATCACTCAACTGGCTCCTTTCAATGTGGAGCGGCTCTACTTTTAGCACCTCCCGAATGACTGCACTCCTCACCCTATCGCTAAGGGAGGGGCCAACCACCCTTCAGAGGAAGCTCATTTCTGCTGCTTGTATGTCGATCTCATTCTTTCTGTCACTACCCAGAGCTCATGACCATAGGTGAGGGTAGGGACGTAGATTGACCGGTAAATTGACAGCTTCCCTTTCACTCAGCTCTCTCTTCACCACAACAGACAGGTGCAGTATCCGGTTCACTGCAGATGCAGCCCCAATCCATCTGTCAATCTCTCTCTCGTCACTCATGAACAAGACCCCAAGATACTTAAAATCCTCCACCTGGGGCAGCAGTTCGTCCCTGAACTGGAGTAGGCACTCCGCTGAGGACCACGGCCTCAGAATTACAGGTGCTAATTCTCATGCTAGCCGCTTCACGCTCGGTTGTGAACTGTTCCACTCTGAGCTGGAGGCCACCACCCGATGAAGCCAACAGGACCGCATCATCCACAAAGAGCAGCGATGAGATTCTGAGGCCACCAAGGCACAAGCCAAATTCTGTCCATAAAAATTATGAAAAGAATTTGTGACACAGGGCAGCCCTGACGAAGCCCAACACCCACAGGAAACAAGTCCGACTTATTGCCGACAATACGGACCAAGCTCTCACTGTACAGGGACTGAATGGCCCACAACAATGGGCCAGACACCCCATACTCCCGCAGCACCCCCCACAGGATACCCCGAGGGATGTGGACGAATGCCTTCTCTGAGTCCACATAACACATGTAGACTGGATGGGCAAACTCCCACACCACACTCGAATATCTTAAAGAGGATGAAGAACTGGTCCAACGTTCCGTGACCAGGACAAAAACCGCATTGTTCCTCTTGAATCCAAGGTTCAACTAATGCACGGACCCTCCTTTCCAGCACCCTGGCATAGACCTTACTGGGGAGGCTGAGGAGTGTGATCCCCTGACAGTTGGAGAGTTCTCATCCACCCCAGGGGACCTGCCACTAAGGAATTGTTTAACCACCTCAGTGACCTCATCCCCAGTGATGGGTGAATCATCCCCCTCATCCCCAGACTCTGCTTCCTCTATAGAAGGCATGTTAGTGGAATTAAGGAGGTCCTTGAAGTATTCCTTACAAAATCAATCAACAAAATCAATCGTCAACCTGCAACCTAGGGTGTCCTGGTGCCATGTACACTTATGGACATCATGTTCAAACATGGTATTCATTATGGACAAACTGTGGCTTGCACAGAAGTCCAATAACAAAAGGTTCAGATCGGGCAGGTCGTTTCTCCCAATCACGCCCTTCTAGGTCTCACTATCATTGTCTACGTGAGCATTGAAGTCTCCCAATAGGATGATGGAGTCACCGGATGGAGCACCCTCGAGCACCCCGCCCAGTGACTTCATAAGGGTGGGTACTCTAAACTGTCATTTGGTGCATAAGCACAAACAGCAGTCAGGACCCATTCCCCAGCCTGAAGGCGCAGGGAAGCCACCGTCTCATTCATTGCCGAAAACTCTGAAGTACAGGCAGCAAGCCGAGGGGATGCAAGAATATCCACCCCGTCTCGCCGCTTCTAACTGAGGGCAATTCGAGACTGCTTCCAGAGCCCAGGTCATGCGTTGAGGCGAGCCCGACTATATATATAGCTGGTATCTCTCAGCCTCAAGCACTACCTCAGGCTCCTTTCCCACCAGAGAGGTTCCATGTCCCAATAGCTAGTCTCAATAACTGGGGATCGGTCCTCCAGGGCCTCCACCCTTGGTCACCACCCAACACACATTGCACGACCCCTACGACACCTGCTGCGGGTGGTGGGCCTTCAGGAGGGCGGACCCATGTCTCCTCTTTGGATGCGCCCGACCGGGCACCATGGACTAATACCCGGCAACCAGACGCTCTCCCTTGATCCCCCTCCCCAGGCCTGGCTCCAGGGTGGGGCCCCGGTAACCGTATCCCAGACAGGGTAAACAGTTCCCTCGGTGACTCCGCAACTGCAACAAAGTTGATTGGACCGTGCGCCACAGTAAAGATGGACAATGTTTATTTATTTATTTTTTTTATTAAGGTCAGACAGTGGAATATTGTGCAATAGCTGGCTGAATCAATCAACCTCACTGAGTTTTGATTATCTTTGTTGATTGACATGTCAGTTGTAAACAGCGTACTGCAGTTGCATTCATTTGTTGATACCATATCATGAAGAAAATTCATCGTAAGGTACAAATTCATCCTGTGAAATGCAAAAAATAACATCAGAAAACACCCACACATCTGAAAGAGCAATATTCTTCTTATTTATATATTCATGTAAAAAAAAATTAAAGAAAAGATCAGATTAACTGCTTATTCACCAGATGTTCCTGTTTTTTATCTGCAGGGCACCATGTGTCGGGATTGTGTGCTTTCAACCTTCTGTCCAGCCTGCTCCTGGTGTCAGATGTCCAAGAGATGAAGAGTAGAAAGATCCCGATTGTTATGGTTGCTGCCAAAAACACATAACCTCTTTGCTCCTCATCATCACTCATTGTGTCAGTTATATAATAAATCACCATCTACATGGAGCATTTGTAACATTTTGCAAAGCTGACTCCTTTGAGAAAGCGAGGTTCTGAAATCAGTGAATGAAATGTGTCTGTAAATAGCTTGAAAGAAATAGCGAGTACAAAAAATAAATTTTATTTTTGCATTTATCACCAATAAAAATATCTGAGACAGGTTTGGAATGCAGTTAATTCTCTGAATATTACCCTGAGAAGGACGACATCAGACAATAGAACATGTAGTTTACATACTAGTTGGCTATCACTGATCTTGTGATGAAATGTTAGACCGTCTTTATTTACATATCTTAAAGTCATTTGTACATCAAGGCCTGTCTGACCATCCTCATCAGCACGGCTCTGCTCCCTGGATGCATCCTAGCTTTCTTTTCCATTCTCTCCCTGTATGAAGGTTCCCCTCCATCTCGCTCTGATGCTTTACTGTTTTGTTTTTTCTGTATGCCATATAATATTGCGGGATTTGTTAATGTTTCCATGATGGACCAATCTCTGAGTAGAAATATGAATAAAATCCTGAAACACCATTAAGCCATCAGGTCACTGTAAAAAATGGTTTAACCTCCTGAGACCCTGCGTCTACATATGGGGACATTACATCTTGGCTTTGTTTCATACTTTAAGTCATGTTGTTTTTGTTGTGGTATGCTATAAAATAATCCCATTGTCCACATTTTTTTTCTCCATAAAAGTATGTAACAACCATGTAACAAAATACAACTTCCTTCTCAAAAAGGAAGCTTAATTTTTATACATAACAGGTCCATCTAATCACAAATATCTAGGATAAATTAAAAATCCATCACAAACGGGAGCTCGGGTCTCAGGAGGCTATTTAATTAATTGGCTAAATTAATTAATAGCCATCCTCATTCCTCCGACAGTTAAGCTCTGTTTTGTTGAATTAAAATACCAGTATTTTAATGAAAGGACTGGGAATATGTGGATCTCAGCTGGGAGCCTGCAGGATGGGGACTTAGTGACATCTCTTCCTCTAATTTCAAATAAATGACATCACTTCTAACATCAATCATCACAGCCACCTGAGGCGCAGGTTAGATGTGTTTTTCAGTGTTAAAGTGCATGCTCCACACCTCAGTGAATCATATTTATGATTAATTTAAATATAATTTTGCACTCTGTATGGGAAACTCCTACAAATACAGATACAGTAATCTCGTTCATGAAATATTCTTTGAATATGTGAATATTTTATTTTCTTCTTTGGAGAAAAATGTAGCAGAACATCATTCCCAGCCAAGGGAACCACCTGTTTGCTCGAGGCAACACCGGCACCTTTAATAAACCTGGCCACTAGAGGGAGCCAAACTCTTTACAATGAGCTCAACGGGTTTTTAAAGTTGAGGTCAACGTGGGTCATACAGGATCAGACTGACTTCAGCCTCCCCAGTCATGTTTCACCTTACTACCCGTGTCACCTCTTGTCACAGGTGGAGAAATAAATCATTAAAACACTACATAATATAAGATAGGTCAGTGTAGTTAATAAACCTTTTCTCGTTTTACCGCCACAAAGTTGTGGAAGTCTGAAATGGAGGCGGTTAGGATGAGAAGCTTATCTACACGCAAAAATGCAGGTCAACAGCTAAGGATGATAAACCTTTCAGTACTGTAAGTACTTGGGTTGCAACAGATCTTTACCTCAAGAAAACTCCAATTTCTTCTGGTAAAAGAAAATTGCTGTAAATATTGTAACTACCTCCTCGACGTTCATAATCCTTTTTGATGCAGTTTTCTTTAAATGATGTTGTCCACCACTGTATAATAATTAAACATGCCGGACAGTCCCAAAACTCAAACATGTTTCAAGTTTCAATATCGTTTACTGCTTAAATTCAGGTTCAGCTGTGCAGTATCATCTTTCTACTGATGTAAAATTGGCTTTTGCAGTGTCATAAGTTAGCATTTTGTTTTATATAAGCTTTCTTTGCCTTGGGCTGAGCACTGACAGGTGTTTCATTCATCCTGAAAACCTTTTAGTCTCTTTAAGCCCGCTCTGCAGGCTTTAAAAACATCTCTTGTTTCTTCGGTTATCCATTTAAAGGCTTTATGGCTAAATCACCTGTTTAGGTCTGTGCTTTCTGTGCACAGCGAAGCAAAAATGTAGCCGCCCTGTATTTTAGAAACCTTCATTTACAGGTCCTGAAATCATCACTGAGCGTTTTAGTCTTTTTCAGCATGTTGTTTTGGTTTAAACTTCACAGAACAAACTGGGGCATTTAGCAGCCAAAGAGCCAGTTGATTCCTCCCAAAGGTCAGTAGAGAGAGCTAAACAATGACAGAGTGGATGTTGGACTGGAAAATGCATCATATGGCATTTTAGCATGTATTTAGCAGCTTGTTTTGGTCTTTTCTTACGCTGTAGTTGTCCAGAATTGATTGATTCAGTTTGAAGTGACAACATCTGCACTGTGTGGTCACCTCAGTGTTTGCCAAGACCCATTACATTTAAAGGCGGTGGAAGAAGGAGAGATTTAGCCCCTTTTGCTGTTGTTCAGTTATGGAGTCTCTATCATGTCATATTTTGTCAAATTACTCCCAATAAACTTTCCCACTTGTTTATTCCCATTTGTGTTCCAGCAGAGGCAATCCTTCCTCGCTCCTGGCAAACGTGGCCCTGGTGTTCACTGTAAATTGCTCAGTGGTTTGTTTTTAATGGGATTATAATGACAGTTATGGTTTGCAAGAATTGATGTTTGTGACTTTTATGAGGTGTGAGTGAAGGGGCGGGTCCAGGCGGCTCATAAAGGCTGCAGGAATGTTAATTGGTCGAGGGCAGTGCTGCCCTCTTTGTTCTGCTCTCTCATACTGGGCTTCTGTTGCGCCCGTTAAAGGCCAAAGAACTGATTTAAAATCTGTGACTTTAACCCCGCACACCCCATACTTCCCCCTACACACACATATGCAGACAACTTATCCCACTTACAACTCCCCTCTGTTCATCCCCTCCCATTCTTTCTTCCAAGCTTTTCCTTCCTATTCCTGGAGAAAATGGACCTCTTTGCTTCTCTCATTTCCTCAAGGTTCCCTAATCAGATGCTCGGTGCTCCCCTCTCGGCAGGGTTTGATCCAGTGTTGGGGGAGTAATTTTATCACAGTTTTTTTTCTTTTCCTCTTCAGGCCACACGGATGGCTGCACATCCAGTCGTGATGACTCTGTGCTGTTGTGTGTGTGAGAGAGGTTTCTGAACCCCTGAAGGGGATTTATGTCAGGGGGTCGTTCTTTATGTTACAAAGTATTGAATAAATGAGCGCAGAAATGAGTTTTATTTTAGCATGCACTGGTTTCAATTTTAACCACAAGCTTTACGATTTTCTTTTACCTCAAGAGGGATTGTTTGTATTTTGTCTTTTCTTATACTATACAAAATTCTTGGAACCACTGGATTTTTAAAATTTATACGAGGAACACGCTGAAATATTTTTATTTCGTCAGGCACTTGTTGGTCACTTGTTGGCGCCTGTAGCTGCTAATTTAAACATAAAACTAGGCTGTTTTCAGTTCAACAGTTACCCTGAGAGCACAACGTTTCTGTAGGTAGTCAGACAAAAGTTTTTGATGCAACACATTTTAAGCATTTGATGCTTAAGAGATCACCAAAATTATTGCAGCTCTAGCCACAATAAACATGAATGTGTATAACCCACAGCATCCCATAGGATTCATCATGTGGGGACGATGACAGTGGAAATTGAATTGTATGCCGCTGCCACTATGAAAATAGCAACATTAATCTAGAAAACATCTCGATTTGCTTCAGTTTGGGGTATTTTCTTGAGAGCAACAAGACAATATCTCTCAGATTTTATTTATTCAATTTACGATTGTGAAGGCATGAGGTAAAATGTTCAGTTTTGCTCTAACAAAGGTAAAATAAATAAATTATTGAATCTAGATTGAGCCTGAAATGTAAGCACTTCTAAGCTTGGCCAAGCCATGATGCTGGTAAGAAGTTGTACTAATCTAGAACATTTCGCATGATCGAACTGACAAGCAGACACATCGAAGCAACACTCTTGGTTTAATGAAACTACAAGCAAACAGTAGTACCCAATCCTGTCCAGCCAATATTGATCTTCTTCAATCTTCCTTTTCTAGTTCCTGTGGCTGTCACAACTAAATGTAAGTACAGGCTGAGGTAACCTGTCTGCCCAAGCAGCCTATGGGGTTGAAGAGCCTACTTGTTAAGTTATCTACTAAAAACTGAGGCTACAGATAATCGTCAGTGATTCCTGATCTGTGAGCCTCTGGAAGGCAGAACCTGCGATGGCAGTCAGAGGTCATGAGATGGATTTGAACCTGGACAAAATGGAACCAGCCTCAAGCTGCTGAGTGTCGTCCAGTCTGTCCTGGAGTTTCTACCATGAGAGATAGAGACCTAGTCTATCTGCCCAGGTCTCTCTATAATTTCCTGGGGAAGTGTTCCTTTTAAAAGACAAGGTTGGAGTTGCCCAGGGAGTCAGCTGATAACAGCTAAGGTTAAGATGAGGCAGGAGGGGGAGGCGTAATCCGACATGCTATCAGACGATGGGCCTCCGAGCAAACAAACAGCTCTGACCTCTCAAAACAACGGCAGCAGGGAGCAGCTGATAGGGAGAGACGGATAGGTAGAGGCTGGTGATGATGCGGCAAGCGCGTGTGTCTCAGAGTGTGTGTAGGGGAGGTAGGTAATAGGGGGCAAAGGGGCTCGCAGGGCAAGAATTATCTCAATGTCTCAGTGTCCATTAAAATCAGAGGGGGTGTATGTGTGTGTGTGTGTGTGTGTGTGTGTGTGTGTGTGTGTGTGTGTGTGTAGTTTTCACAGTGTCTTAAACACTCCAAGATAATTTAAACTCAGGATTCAGTGGAGACACTCAGCGCTCCAACAGTTCCTTTGCACGGAGTTGACACTTTCTTTTCATAACATCCATCCCTCCATCCATCCATCCATCCCTCCATCCCTCCATCCCTCCATCCATCCATCCATCCATCCATCCATCCACCCTCTTCCATTTATCTTTTCCAAGGTGGATTTTAGACCTTTTCAAAATAAGTCAGTGCATGAGTGAAATCTGTGATTTTCACCAAAAAGCAACATAAAAGAAGGCTGTCAGTGTTTTCTCATGATACTGATGTGAGAGGACCATATCACTTATATATTAAAAGATACAGGACAGCATTGTGTTTACATTTTGTAACATGCACAGTCTATGCACGCACAGACTGAAAAAAAAATTGTAAAAGTATTACTTGTAGGGTAATGACTAACAAAAAAACTATAAATAACACTAATCAAATAGTAATTAAACTCTTTTGGGATGCAAAGTGCAGTCTCCAGTGTTTAAGTAACTTTTTGCACCTGATGAGCCACCCTGACCCCCTCCCTGACCATTCAGAGTCAAAACAGCAGTGAGTTAAATCAACAGTGCTACACTGATGTCGGTGGGCAGGTTTCAGATCCTATTCAGACTATGATCCATGGAAGGGTGGTTAAGTAACAGATTCACGAGTTTCAAAGACATCTAACCATGCAACAGGTTATTATAGCAGGTGGCCGTAAAGTCAGAGAAATTCTATAAATGGGCAGTTTAAGAAAGAATAAACCATACATTCAACATTAACCTTAAGCCTGGCAGGTCGATTTTCCAAACATGATCATTTAATGCAACATAAAACGTTTTCAGTTTGTTTGAATTCATTCTATAAGTGTGGGCGCATTGTGCGCATAAATGGGGATGCTTGCCTGTGACACAGACAAATGACAGAGGAGAGAGGTGGGAGGTGTAGCTGCAGAGGAGAGTTCAATGAAAGGGAGGTAAGGTTAACCAAATCTTTGATTACTGAGCCTTGTCAGTCAGAGTGGAGGGGAGCTTTAACACTTGGTGAACAGACAGAAAGGCAATATTTCTACCGAAGAGTAACAGGTTCTGTTTTTCACTTATAACCACTTTGTTTTGTTTCTGCTTAATTCCAATTAAAATGTTCCATCAAGTTTTATTCAGATTAATATTATTGTCATTAATGTTTGCAACTTTTACTGGCTCCAAATCATACATGTTGACAGTCAAATTCCTTTTGTATATTTTAATTAAAATTAGCAGCAAACCTAAATGTCACTGTAATAGTTCTGAGGCCCAGGAGCTTAAACAGCAGTGCTGAACATACTGAGGCCCCGTCGGGCCTTCTTTTTTTATTTATACCAAATCTGTCTTCCACTAGTGGGCAGTAGTGGGAGTCAAACTCATGCCATGTTCCACTGAAGAGGATCTACACTGTTGTTAGCCTTGATATATAGCTGCTGCAAATAACCTTTAAGTGCATCTCAAGGTTCATTGAAGAAGTGAATAAGATCTATAACTCTTGTGTAGATGTCTTTTCTCTCTCTCCTCTGGTGTGTCTGACAGCAATCCTAAGGTCTTATTTAGTCCCAGGGCCAGAAAGGTTAGTTTATTTGGTTTAACTTGGGTTTAATAAAATTAGCCATCAAAAAGTAAATTTCCCTGTTATTAATAATGGATTTAACAGCAGACAAACCTACAGAATTAGAAAATGATTGACACAGATCTATAATTTCTGCTTAATTTCTACCTGATTGTTTCTTGTTTGTTTGTTTTGATTTTGGTTATTTTTCTTGTGTGTGTGGGGGGAGGGGGGGTACCATTTCCAGAAGACTGGTCACCATTTTGTTTGGACGCACACACACACACACACACACACACACACACACACACACACACATATATATATATATATATATATATATATATACATATACATTCTTGATGAAGGTTATGTACAGTGTATCATGGTGCTGTGATTGATTATTGTGCAGATTTCTAACAAATTTTCACATTTTGATCTTGGCAGTCTCAGATCCCTCTGAGACTGTTAGATGGCACTTTTGCCATTATTTTCATGTTTATAGACATATTAATGCAGTACAAATCAAAAGTAGCAGTTCAAACTAAATCCAAGCTTTGGTTACACGTGTTGTTACGTCCGTTATGACTCCAATGCGTCCAGAGATCTGAGAGTGAATGTGTGTTAGGGTTCACCAGAATTACCGTTCCCAGTCTGCAGGAGTTTAAACTATCCAGAGCTGTGTGTGTGTGTGTGTGTGTGTGTGTGTATTTGTAGAGGGGTTTCATTGGAGCTGCACAGTCCATGTTTTCCTTGGTAAAGTGATATTTTATGAACCTATAGTAGTAAATTGCCTTCGCTCCAATCCATATTTTTAAAGCCTCGACGTTTGCAATGCTGGTTGATTCGGGATGTCTATCCATTGTTTTGTTTTTTTAATCGTGTTTTAACATCTTAAAAACAAATTTTAACAACACCCTCTTGATCTTAATAATTAAATCAGCGGTTAAAAAAACTCAGCTAAAGTAGCTCAAACATTTTGCTCACACTTTTTGACATCACAAATATATGCTGTGTATTTGCTTCTTACAGCTTGATATTGGATGAAAGGGGAAGCTGAATAAGCCTTTCCCCAAGTCCTTTGGTTTCCAAACAGGTCTTTATGCATTTTTCACCAGATTTAATGTAATGCAATTTATCATTTACTGTGGACGAAGAAGTCAAAAAGCAAACTCACAATGTTGCAGTCTGAGGAGAACGTCCCGCTGCTGCTGCTGCACATAGGGTGTATTTTTATATACGTGAGAATGCTTCCTGAACCACAACACTGCTTACCACCCCCACCTACCAGCCCCCACCTTCACAGTCACCTCC
The DNA here is from genome assembly GCA_024447675.2 of Pterophyllum scalare. Lineage (NCBI taxonomy): Eukaryota > Metazoa > Chordata > Actinopteri > Cichliformes > Cichlidae > Pterophyllum > Pterophyllum scalare. The sequence goes on from JAMQGT020013476.1 coordinate 20,829, forward strand.
ACCTCCAACCCCCAAACCTAGACTCTTTGTCACCGTGGTGATTGGTAGACTAAACAGCGTGCAATGCTCACCAGATCCACATCCCACTGGATCATTACAAACATTAAGACGATACAAAAGGAAACAAAACTCATGACCCCGCCCCACCCATGTGCCCCCCCCCCGGCCTCCTCACGCTCTTTATTTTAAGTGAACGGTCACATGGACATCCTATAGCACACTCACATGCATGCAGGCTGGAGCCTATATTCTTAACATTCTTTGGCCAGTAAACAAACGGGCCGAACAGATGCATCACCCCCAGCAGACAGACACAGTTTGAGAGCTGGGAATGTTTACATTGGTCCCGTTGCCCTCTGAGGCCTCAACCAGATCCAGGTCGAACTGAAACAGATTGGAGCGAAAAACACTACGAGACAATGTTCGTCAAGTCATACACTGGAAACGATACTGCTTCCGATTGCAAGGATTCTCATATTCTATGCATAGTTTACATGAAAGGGAAAACCGAAAAGAAAAAAGTCACATTCATACACTTCATATGGTTTTTGCTCACTGTGCAAAAACACCCACAGTGAGTTTGAATGGTGCAATTTCAGTTAGGCCAAATGAAGGACTTATATCTAAGGACTATCACTGAAAAAAAACCCTTTATTTAAACATTCTTGGCTTCAAATGACTTTCACACTGATTTTAAGTTGATGCAAATTCAAAAACCCCTATTCATAGCCATCTCTGGTAATAGAAATACGAAAGCTAAAAACTGGGGGAGATTATCCCACAGAGTGATTAAAATGGTATAAATACAGTCCAATATATTAATGTAAATATTTTTAAACTAAAGAATAGATGATTGTGTGTTCTCAGTTTTCATTCAGACACACAAGTGGACATGCTGAGTCACTGGAATTTTCAAAATGAACACAGTGCCTGTCCTGAGCATGTAATGTCTTTCCCTAAATAATCACCAAAGTCTGAGGTAAGTATGACAGAAAGTGTTTGGTTTGGTTGTGAGTAAGATTTTGCTATTTATGTCTGAGTGCCACATAATGCCCATAAAGCAGAACCAAAGCAGGCGCTCCGTGGACACAGGCTTTCTCAGCGTTTGCAGTCTTCCTGCTGATCCTGAAGTGGTCTAAACCTTGCAGATAGGTATCACACATGGATTTTGAGAAATCAGGATTTTTAGAGATGAATGTTGCTAACTAATAAAATACAAACCGGCCAACACCCCTGTTTTCCTGGGTTTCTCCGGTATTTTAAGACGCATATTTTTTCTCCCATATTTTGCCAGATTGTTTTGTAAACAATCTGCACAATTCCAAAAATTTTTAACCCATTTGCTAACACAACCTGGCAACCTGAGTCAAGGGACGTAAACAGCTAATCAATTCTAATAATTACTGCACGGGCAAATCAGTTTGATGCCAAATTAATTAATTAATTAAATAGCTCGCTATCTAAGCTACCTTGCTTCAACTCTCCTCACTCTCTCCCATACTGTGTATGTCCAGCTCTCTATATGCCTTCCTTTTTCTCTTCTCTTCCCCTACACAACTAACCGATTGAGGCAGATGGCTGCCCCTCCCTGAGCCTGATTCTGTTGGCTTCTTCCTGCTAAAAGTGAGTTTTTCCTTTCCACCATCGCCTAGCGCTTGTGAATAGAAAATGATCTTGTCGGGGTAGAGTCTTTGCCTTACAGTATAAAGCACCTTGAGATAACTGTTGTGATTTGGTGTTTTATAAATAAAAATTAATGCCACATTGAATTGTGAAAATAATAATAAAGTGACTCTAAAACACACCAAAATAAATACCAGTGAGTTAATTCATATATGCGACTCTTCAGAGGTGTGTGTGATTGGTATTTGTTGACTTTGGTAAAGTTGGAAACTAGCCACCGATATGAGCTTCAGGATCAATAATGCATAAGAGTAATATTGTTAAAATGCAAGCTACATATTTCTCTAACTGTATTAAACTTGACAAGATAAAATCAAATTTTCATCAAAACGAGCTTCCCTGAGAGGAAGAATGGAGATTTGCACAATGCAGTTTCATCAATTTACACAACTTCCCTTCTGTTGGTGCTTTTGGACAAATCTTCTGCTTTCTCTGACCTTTTTGTCCTATAGAACTTTTTTTGCATCATACAACTCTCTGTAATATAAAGTAGCCCTAATATGGATACAATGGCATTGGCACTTACTTGATCATTTGAAACTAGCAGCTTCCTTTCCTATAAAAACGGAAAGTGGCTAGCATGGCAGCTTTAAACCGTCATTTAATCCTGCAGGGAGAATGTTGAGATAGATGGTTAGGTGTTAAATTAAAGTATTTTTATTTGTCTAAGCCCAACCAAAATTTATATGATTTTTTTCTTTTTTAATTGGAAGGCAATGAGAAATTATTTCTCCTGCCATGGACCTATCTGGCCACCTCACTTTATGGATAATGGATAGTTTTGCTCCCCCACTCTAAATGAGATAAGATAAAATAACACTTAACTGATTGCCATGGGGAAATTCAATAAGTGGGCTCTTGTGGCCCAAAGTGGGCATTTTCATCTATTATCTACTTTCCTTTTCTTTTCTAAATAACCATTTAAATAAGCACAAAACTCTACAGTCTGATGCCTCTGACCCAAAGCACAATGTAACATTTTTTGTGGGCAGCATTAACGCAAGTCATGTGACCAAATGAGAACCAGTCAGCAGACATGTTGGAGTCCCTGCGGTCTCGGATACGAATGAGCTGACCACATTCTACCTAGGCTCCACATCAGTCAAAAAGATATACACCATTTCCTCCACACAGACATGCTCAGAAAAAGCCTCCATCCCAGTCTCCATCAGTCAAGCCCTGCGGCCGATGAACTTCCATCGTCTCCAAAGTTGATAACAAGCCTCTTAAGCTTGGCGGCTAATCAAGCTCAAAGGAGGGAGAGAAGAAGAGATAGTGGAGGAGAACAAGAGGTCTGCCTGTGGATACAGAGATGTCTCCCTCTCTTTCCTCTTCATTTTCAATTTTCTCTTATCATCCTCTCTCACAGGGGGAGGTGGAGGGAGGCCTAATAGCTTGTGAGGGGGGCTCCCGTTACTCTCCGGGGTCTTTCTACATACCAGTCATTCACTTTAACTGGAGGGGGGGGGGGAGAGAAGAAATGTCTTGATAAATCATCCAGGGTCACCCAGCTTCCATGTTCCTCTGAGTCAAAGAGATAGAGAACGAAGAAAAAAAATGAAAGAAAGAAAGAAAAATGAAAGAAAAACCAACAACACTCTGTCTCAGACGCTGGTTCCCTCTTTGATGTCTGTCCCATCAGACAAACAACATGAAGCCGAAATAAACGGAAAGAAGTGGCCGCTGCTCTCTGTGGCTTGCACTCCAGTTCAACTCCTTCTGCTAACGGGCTTCCTCGACCTGATCTAATGACATAAACTTGGCATGGAAAAATTAGCTCAAATTTAATATGGATAGTGCATTTTTATGAATGATCTGTTTTTGTCTCCCCCGCCCCCAAAAGCCACCTTTCTTTTATCGTATTTGTGGTCATTTCACGCCAGCTTCTCAGAAATTCACATCAGTCTCTTCTGCAATTACATTTTTTTTTTTTTTTAAAGATAATGAACATTTTGGTAAAGATTTCTTGGCTGTTCCTTTTCACCTGACCAATGATTCAGCTCCATGACTGCAGTGTTGTTCAGCACGTAACTTAACCCTGGAAGTTATTTCACAACTATTTTCAGACAAGTGAGTGTACAATATTATCATAGTTACATGAGTATGAGGTACTGAGGAAAATTTGAGAGCTCAGTAGTAATAACTAAAACAAGAGTGAATCAAACAGTGACCAGATGCTACAGTGATGCCTCGGTCAGACTGCTTAGATGCTTAAAATTAGTTTACAGTGATGACTGTTTTAGTTTGGCATTGGTAACATGTAATTTGTGATAGTCCAGGGAATTTTTTGTGTTTTGGTTCCAGGTTGGATTTTTTCTTTTTCTTGTTGTGTTTCCTCGTTTTGCCTCCTTGTCTGGTCAATGTGCTGGTGCCTTCTGTGTTCCCCTGACTTTGTTCAATCATGTTGAGTATTTGGTGCCATCTTGTATCGGTATCTTTGGATTACTTCCTGTTTTACTTTGATAGATTAATCTTCCCATATACCCTGCCTTGATTTCACTTCCTGTGTTTGGTTCTCGCCTGTCCTGCTCTCACTGTTTTTACCTGTGGTTGATTGTGCCCACCTGTGCCTTGTTTTGCAATGAGTCCTTTGTTCCCTCTTCGTCGTGCCCCCCGTTTTTGGATTCTTGTTTTGTTTTCCTGCCCAAATGATTTTGTGTTTCTTTGCAAAATAACTGGTTGCCTTTTGTTCTATTTTGACTGCCTCCACATCTTGTGCTCAGGTCCTGCGCGCCATGATGTAATTATCACATGAAGTGCAGCTGGGGCTGAGGAGAGTGTGACTGGTTTTGTAGTAATTTGGCAACAAACCAAAGTATTGGACAAGCATAACCTAATCAACTTTTACCTAATGAAAATAAATTATTTACATAGCATGATTGATTGATTGATGCACTTTTTAATGTTTACCAGTTTTCAGTACCATTGCAGAAAATGGTGCATGCCCTCCATGTTGCATGATCGACAACAGAAATGTTGAAGTCAGAGTGGGGGACAGGCTTGTACTGTGTAACATGTGTGACTGACACTAATGGAGTTTTCAGCTCTTTACCTGCTCTTAACTTTACACTTATGACTATTGTTGTTTTTACCAAGTACTTGTTTTCTATTCTTAACCATAAATTATGTGCACAGGCATCACTGGAAAATGCTGTCTTAGGATTGAATGAATATCCAAATTAAATCCAGTCTGGGGCCCAGTTTAAAAAAAAAATCCCATTCATGACTTGAGCATAAAATTGAAAAAGTGCTGCATAGTGACATAGCAGAAGTCTTAAAGCCATTAGAGAATGGTTTTAGTTTAAGATTGACTTAATTCATATCTGCAACTGATATTTTGCAATTTAGAGAGTGTTTAGTTGTGCACGCCCAGCTGTTCAACACAGAGGTGATGGTACCTGGCAGTGTCACAAAAGTCAAAGGGGAGGCGTTGTTGTTGTGGTACATCCACCTGCTGCCCTGTTCAGGGTCACTGGTATGCATATATACACATGCAAAGACTGTCTTACGACTCATTCTCAGCCATTTCTCTCATCTCGTTCCCACAGCTCTCTTACCTCATCTCCTCCCTGCCGTGCCCCTCCCCATTCCTCCAGCCTTTGTCATCTCTCTGTCCTGCATCACCTCCGCTAACCCTCATATCATTCAGTCACTCCACAATCTCTGCTTTCTCCTTGTTTTCCCCACAGCTATTTTTCCCATAACCAAGAGGGGATTTGTTTATTTTTCTTTTGTGAATAGCGGGTATTATACCTTTAATCATGCAACAGGTACAATAATAAGGAGCCCGGTGTCTAAATACTTGCTGTCCTTGTATCAGATTTGCTCGTAGACTAAGCCTATGTTTGAATTCTGCTTTTTGATTTATTCTTTCCTCTCAGACCATTAAACACCACCCAGGCTGCAGCTGAAAGAACCAAAAACTATCTTTTAAAAAGATTCAATAAAATACTTCATTATAATCCATCACATTCTCTGGTGCCTTACAGACTTTTCACTTTTACTGTAGCTCTATTCCAGTCTTATTCACCAAGGCACTTAAAGTGCTCACTCTTTCATTCAGTGCTTGTAATACTAAACTAATCTACAGAGCTTTTCCCTCTCATACTGCTTTGTCTGCAGCACCTGTGTTACTTCCAGTCTGTATTAATGTGTTGAACCTCTTCATATTTTTCTGATATTATAGCTTGCCTTCATTAAAAATAAATTAATTAATTAAAAAACTGCCAAAATGCTACCAGCGCCACACCTTTCATGTGAATGTGCAGGGGAAACCCAGGGTTAACTTAACGAGTTGATAATCAGCTTCATGTGACTGCTTATCCTGGTTGTCGGTGTTAGGGTAAGTGAATTCAGATAACAGGAAGATACTTTGGGTATGTGGAACTCACTTTGTAGTGCAGGTCTCAGGGCTGAAAAATCAGGCTAACGCAGAAGTGTCAAGAGCTGCAGTTCCACTGATGACCACTTGAGGCTGGCCCTAAAAGTGAGCCAATGCCCACTGACTTCCATATGAAAAGGTTCAGCTTTATACCCCGGTACAAAGACTGGGTTTTCACCTTTAGAGATAGTTTCCTCCTTCATAACAACTGGGCTACACTTGGCATAAGTTGGAGGCTGTTTGCTAGCTCTTAACTCTGCTAATGTGAGTTGCCTCACTAAACTCTTCACTATATTTGTGTTGTCTGTGCCTCTTAGAGCATATTAGCTGAATCACGTGACTATTACTAATGACTTTCTGTACAGAACTTCCAGGAAGCTTGTACTTAAGCTCTGGTGAAAAAAAAAATCAAGTACTTTTAGTTTGTTGCTTAGCACTGCTACTAGAGTTTGTGAATGCTGCTCTAAGTATGCTAAAATTTAAGTATAATTCCAAGAAGGTTTTTATAAATGTTGTTGCAAATTTGAACAATACATCTCACATTTTCTGTCTTATTCAAGGCGTAATCTTTTATTAGGCACAACGCACTCTAATTCATGGCAGTTGGCTGATTTTAAAAACAGTGAAGGGGTCACGATGTCAGAAAGGGGCCGGGCCTCAGAAGAGGAGAAATAAAAGTGAAGTACACTGTTAAGAGTGTGCGTTGAAAAGAGAAACACACACACCTCTACAGTACCTCTCTCTATCTGGCCCCTGTCCCCTCCCTCATACCCCCACTTGGTTCTCTAATGTCACTCCTGCGGAGCAGATAAGGCCGAGCTGGGCTGTCAGCAGACGCCATGTCTGTCACTGTTCTCACACACACACAAAACTGCAGAGAGAAGGCCTGGCCCTGACAGCGGAGGAGGAATGTTTGGGTTAATATATTAGTCCATCAATTATGGGTCAGATATTGTCCTTTTTATTGGAACGTAATCAGATAGCTCTTACCAGTATGGATGGAAATGCCCTCAAAATGCACTTAGGCAGGACTGTGGTTTGATTGTCCGACCCACCAACGGCCACTTTAGCTGCGGACAGTAAGTGTAATGCACTGGACTCGATCCATCAGGGAAGCAAAGCAAAACCAAACAGAAGGCTCAGGCAGTAAACACACGGGCACGTTTCATAACATACTTTATGTAGAAGTCCATTTAAGTGCAACGCCATCTCATAAAAACTGTGATAGTTTGTTTTTATAAAAATCTGAGGTCGATGCAATGTTTCACACATTTTTTTTTTGTTGTTGTTGTTGTTTAAATCAAGGTTTGCATGCAGAGCACTAATCTGTGACATCGCTGTACATCCTGAGTCTCTGGTTAGGTTGATTCTGAAGTGAAACTCAATGTTTAACTTGGTTTAAATGTTTTAGGAGTAGCCTGTCCTGAGATTCAGATCACTTTTTAAATATTTTAACAAAACCACAGCCTTTACTGAGAGCTTTGAGTCCTTAAACATGCCCATTAAAATATTTACTATAGTTTAGTTGAAGACCATTTTTGCACGTTTTTTTTTTTTTGGACGTTCTTTTGTTTTCTCCACGTCTTTCTTCTGCTTCTTTCCCGCTCAAGGACGATGGAGGCTGTGTCCACTGTTGCATAGTTTGGACAGTATTTTTGGAGAAAATCGGGGGGCTGCTGTTGCTGCACAACACAGAAAGAGCAAAGAGCGATGAAATGGATGGTATGTGTGGTCACATGCTGCAAGGATACCAACTAGGAGTTTAGCAAAAACAAAGAAGTAAACATCAAAGACAAACACATTGGAAGTTGGAAGGATAATTCTTTTTATTATTTATCAGATTTAATGATTCTATACTGCTCCCTTTATGGGATTATCTGTCTCCATCACCCTGTCCCTAGCATCCTCCTCTGTCACACCAACACTCTGCATCTCCTCCTTCACTACATCCATCCACCTTCTCTGTGGTCTTCCTCTTTTCCTCCTGCCTAGCAGCACCATACCATCATATCAGCCAGCTCTCTCCTTTTCCCAGTCATAGATCCTACATTTAAAGTCCCTACTTTCACCACCTTCTCTCTTGCTGCCTCCTAACATGTTTCCCCCCTCTTCTCTTTCTTTGTGTTCAGCCAGCAGTTTCCACCTGCACCAACAGCACCCGAGATGATTGTTAAATATTATTTAAATATTATTTAAATATTTATTTGTATTTGTGTTCAAATCCTGCACATTAAAATGGTAAATGTTGCTCAGCCTTTGCAATGTGACCTTCCACAGGCTATGACACAGTAAAATGCTTAAATTTACTTCATCACGATTATTATTAATTAAAACTCAACTTCTATGAATTTTAATACTTAGTTAATAAGTAATTAACTAATCTGAAAATCAGAACCTTAACTCCTAAAAAAAAGAACAGAAATATCAGCAAAAGACTTTTTAAAGTTCAGGGGTTTTTTTTATAAGGTACCAGTAAACAAAAATTAGATGGGATGATGGATAACACACACACAGACACACGCGTGCACATACACACACACACACACACACACACACACACATATTCTCTCTCTCTTCCACTCTTTCTCTCTTGGAAGACTGAAAAGTGGGAACATTATACCATTAGGGCAGCCACTACTCATGCTTGACCCTTTTCCTCCACATCTTAATGTGTCTCAGCTCAACCCCCATTAGTGGAACACCCAAACCTCTACACCCAAATATACGTCCTCTGTGTCCTCTCATTCTTACCCATCACTTGCATTATAACTTTAAAGAGGCAAAAAAAAAATCATCAAATTTGACATTTCTCAGTGAACATATCACAATCAAAGAGCTATCACAACAGCTAGTTACAATTTTCATTAGATCACATCCCCTCCAGCAACCCCCGCGTCCTTGACCCAAATGGGGTCGAGGAAAGCCGGGTGTCCCCTCACCTACAAACACACCTCAGCACTTAATATCCTGCAGTGACTCTGGAGTAATTTCTTTGAAACTGCTGCCCCTTAAGAAGCCCAAGGTGTTGCATATTATCAAGGCTTAACACAGGAGGTGAAGTGGAGCAAAAAAGAGCCGGGGGGGGGGGCGAAGAAAAATGAGGGGGAGTGAAGAAGAATGTTTAAAAAAGAGACAAGAGGAGCAATAAAATGGCCAAGAAGGAGCGAAGAATCTCAGAAGGAGGACATAAAAGGGTGAAGGTTCAGGACGTGTGGGGAGATGTTCATTTATTTACTCTCTGTCCTGTACCATAAACTGATAATAAGTCACCCAGCGGGGGCTTTTGGATCTCCTTCCAGCCATTTTACAGTAAAGGATTATGGGTCATTAAAAAAAGGAACTGAATCAAAACAATGTGTTGCGATGAAAAATAGAGACGCCGCCCAGACACAATGTAGCAAGACACAACGTACTTCCGTGAGTTAATTTCCAAAAATACTAAGACGCCCACGGATACACTGACTGTCAGCCAAACCTTAATACTTATCCCATGATTCCTCAGGTGCCATCGCGACTTGCTTGCCTTGTAAAAGTCAGTGGGGGGGGGGGTCAGGGAGAGGGGGGTGGGGGAGAGAGATGGTGCTAAGTCCTCCAGAGATTGAAACCTGCAGAGAGACATTTTTCTTCTCAGCTTCACCTTGTGCTGAAAAGTAAATGTTTAAGCTAGCAGCGATAAACAGCCCTAAATCATCATTGTGAGCCATGAGCGCACACCTTATGGGGAAATGGAGGAATTCTGGAAAATAAAACTTGTCCCTTGGCTGTATCTCTGGATCTATCAGAAGTGTGACAGAGTGAAGGTGTGTGTATGGAAGGAGAAGCAAGAGGAAACAATTTTTTTTTCCAAAACAGATTTTGTTTAAGGTTGGGGTTGCCAACCTTCTGGCTGACATCCCTGCCACTGTTTGTAATTCTGGCAAGATATGACAGAGTGCCGGCTCATCCTTCAGCCTGTAGGCTGTGAATCCCTAATCCTAGTGGCATAGATAGACTTGCGGAAAATTTCTCAAGCTTTATTTTGTAAAAGCGTGCTTAAAGGAAACACTATCTTGTTTGATTTATAATGGAAACAAATGCCTGTCTTTCCTTCAGATATAAACAGGGTTTAGAGTTTTTATGTAACAGTATATTTGCGTGACTTTCTCCTTCTGTCTTCCTGAAAGCCAAACAAATCATTAATGTAATCACAATTTTCCAGTAGGACGGTGGTGTGTGGCCGGGAGGTTACATGCCACAGCTACAGTAGGAGATAGAGCTCTGCTGTAGAGGTCGACATCTTATTTTGGTCAATTAAGTTTCCACAAACAAGGGATCTGACGGGATGGTTATAGTAAACAAGCAATGATATGAATTTTACTCAGTAATTTAACAAAAGCAGAAAAGCTATAAACAAACAACTGCTGTTGGGAAGCTATAGCTCATACAGTTATGAATAAAGCATATGAATAAAATTACATATTTAATAATCCAGTAGAACAACACACAAGATACAAACATGTCAAATGTGCTGCTGCAGGAGGATGGAAAGCTGATTACAGGATGGGCCAGTACAGGTGTTAATAATGAGCAAATCAGGATGAAGATTAGCTCATTTGTCTAGCAATGAAGCCAGATGACACACACCAATTAGTTAAACTGCAGGTATGTCTTAAAGACATAAAGGCCTGGATGACCTCTAATTTCCTGCTTCTAAATTCAGATAAAACTGAAGTTACTGCATTCGACCCCACAAATCTTAGAAACATGGTGTTTAACCAGATACTGTGGATAGCATTACCTTGGCCTCCAGTAACACTGTGAGGAATCTTGGACCAGGATATGTCCTTCAATGCACATAGTAAAGAAAAATGTTTAATGTTTACTTCTAGGCTGGGCTATGGTAATTCATTATTATCAGACTGTCCTAAAAACTCCCTGAAAAGCCATCAGCTGATCCAAAATGCTGCAGCTAGAGTACTGACAGGGACTAGAAAGAGAGAGCATATTTCTCCCATATTGGCTTCTCTTCATTGGCTCCCTGTTCAACCCTGTTTAAAATTCTTCTTTTCACACACAAGGTCTAAAATAATGAGGCCCCTTATCTTATCTTAAAGGAGATATATCCTGCAAAATCCACTTAAATACATTTTGTTGTGTACTTTCAGTGTGTAGCAGTGCAGGAAATTTAAATGCATTCTGTCCCGGTGCTGCGTATATATCTTTATATTCTTTTGGGTCATATTTTTCAGGCTGTTCAGTTTTCTCTATTCACTGTTACCTTTTCTCATGTGTTACATCACAGTATTTGCTGTGGAACTGCTAAACAAGGGCATGGACATCCGGCTAACCAATCTCGTGAATCTGCCTTTTTTTTTCTCGCTGCGATTTTGCAGTCCAGTTTCGTTATGCCAAAGTTGCACATGGGGAAGTCAAAATGTTTGGTTGTTGGGTGTGGTAACGCACACAATGCCTTACATCCCCCGGCATCAGAGCCTATTCGAAGTGCCTGGTTTTATATTTCTGGGAAATGTACCTACATCAGTGGGGAAAATCATCTGTGTTTGCGCTGCGCACTTCAAGGACAAGTGCTTCAGCAACCTCCGCCAGTATGAAGAGGGAATGGCCAAAAAACTTCATCTGATTGAGGGGTCAGTTCCTTCTCTCTACTGAAACCACGAACACAGCAAAGCGGTAAGCTCCAAATAATGCTAAAATGGCAACAAACTTTATTTTGGACATGAATTTTGTGTTATTGATATGACGTCCTGGCCATTGTTTTGATAGTAGTAGCATTGTGCCTTCCGCTGTTATAGTGCTGTGTGCTAGCTTATAGTGCTGTGTGCTAGCCCTTGAGGATAAAACTGTACTGCATGTTTTGAATAACGTTATTTGGCTTTGTGTTTGCCGTTTTTGTCTTGGGATTCAGTGACGTTTTTGATGCTGGTGTTAGCTAACTCCTATGCCCAGGCTTTGTTTACTTCATTCATACTGTGAATAAAAAATCTCTCTGCCGGTAGTTAATCGAATTGCTGCTATCAAACTACACTGCTCAAAAAAAAATAAAGGGAACACTTAAACAACACAATATAACTCCAAGTAAATCAACTTCTGTGAAATCAAACTGTCCACTTAGGAAGCAACACTGATTGACAATCAATTTCACATGCTGTTGTGCAAATGGAATAGACAACAGGTGGAAATTATTGGCAATTAGTAAGACGCACTCAATAAAGGAGTGGTTCTGCAGGTGGGGACCACAGACCACTTCTCAGTACCTATGCTTTCTGGCTGATGTTTTGGTCACATTTGATTGTTGGTGGTGCTTTCACACTCGTGGTAGCATGAGACGGACTCTACAACCCACACAAGTGGCTCAGGTAGTGCAGCTCATCCAGGATGACACATCAATGTGAGCTGTGGCAGGAAGGTTTGCTGTGTCTGTCAGCGTAGTGTCCAGAGGCTGGAGGCACTACCAGGAGACAGGCCAGTACACCAGGAGACGTGGAGGAGGCCGTAGGAGGGCAACAACCCAGCAGCAGGACCGCTACCTCTGCCTTTGTGCAAGGAGGAACAGGAGGAGCACTGCCAGAGCCCTGCAAAATGACCTCCAGCAGGCCACAAATGTGCATGTGTCTGCACAAACGGTTAGAAACTGACTCCATGAGGATGGTATGAGGGCCCGACGTCCACAGATGGGGGTTGTGCTTACAGCCCAACACCGTGCAGGACGCTTGGCATTTGCCAGGATTGGCAAATTCACCACTGGCGCCCTGTGCTCTTCACAGATGAAAGTAGGATCACACTGATAAAATGTGACAGACGTGACAGAGTCTGGAGATGCCGTGGAGAGCGATCTGCTGCCTGCAACATCCTTCAGCATGACCGGTTTGGCAGTGGGTCAGTAATGGTGTGGGGTGGCATTTCTTTGGATGGCCGCACAGCCCTCCATGTGCTCGCCAGAGGTAGCATGACTGTCATTAGGTACCGAGATGAGATCCTCAGACCCCTTGTGAGACCATATGCTGGTGCGGTTGGCCCTGGGTTCCTCCTAATGCAGGACAATGCTAGACCTCATGTGGCTGGAGTGTGTCAGCAGGTCCTGCAAGATGAAGATATTGAAGCTATGGACTGGCCCGCCCGTTCCCCAGACCTGACTCCGATTGAGCACATCTGGGACATCATGTCTCGCTCCATCCACCAAGGTCACTGTCCAGGAGTTGGTGGATGCTTTAGTCCAGGTCTGGGAGGAGATACCTCAGGAGACCATCCGCCACCTCATCAGGAGCATGCCCAGGCATTGTAGGGAGGTCATACAGGCACGTGGAGGCCACACACAATACTGAGCCTCATTTTGACTTGTTTTAAGGACCTTAGATCAAAGTTGGATCAGCCTGTAGTGTGTTTTTACACTTTAATTTTGTGTGTGACTCCAAATCCAGGCCTCCATTGGTTGATAAATTTGATTTCCATTGATGATTTTTGTGTGATTTTGTTGTCAGCACATTCAACTTTGTACAGAACAAAGTATTCAATGAGAATATTTCATTCATTCAGATCTAGGATGTGTTAGTAGAGTGTTCCCTTTATTTTTGAGCAGTGTACAATAATGGCCGAACGGGGTGGAGTGGACGCTCTACGTCCTGGAAGGGGGGCGGGGTGTGAAATGTCTCATTCAAATTTAAAGAGACCGCAACAAAACGGGTTGCTCTACGACGGGTGTCAGAAAAGGGGTCAAAGCGGGGTCTGTGGAGCTGCAATAATGAGGAATTCAGACCAAAGCATTGCAGTTCTAATTTATATAGACCCCAAGTGAATGGTTTATATATGAAAAGGAATGATTTAAAAGCATGATATGTGTCCTTTAAAGACCTCATAGCACCATCTTACTCCAATAGAGCACTTTGCTGTCAGCCTGCAGGTGTACTTGTGGTTTCTAGGTTATTTAAAAATAGGATGGGAGGCAGAGCCTTCAGCTTTCAGGCTGAAACCCACTCTATTTTTAAGATTGGGTTTAAAACTTTGCTTTTTGATAAAGCTTAAAGTTAGGGCTGGATCAGGCGACTCTGAGCCCTCCATGCTGGGGGGGGGGTTTCCCATGAGTGTCTCTTCTTCATTCACCTCTTTTCACTCTGTGTTTATACACCACTCTGCATAAATCATTAGTTATCATTAATCTCTGGCTCTCTTTCACAGCATGTCTTTTGTTCTGTCTCTCTCCCCTCACCCTCAACCAGATGATGGCCCCTCCCTGAGCCTGGTTCTCCTGGAGGTTTCTTCCTGTTAAAAGGGAGTTTTTCATTCCCACTGTTGTGAAGCACTTGCTCATAGGGGGTTGTGTGGTTATTGGGGTTTCTTTCAAATATTGTAAGGTCTTTACCATAAATAAAATTGAACTGAACTGAAGTGAAATTAAATGAATTGAAGATTCAGGAAAATATGATATAGCAAAAGCAAATAATTTTAGAAGAAAATTTCCCTAACAGTATATGTTTTTTATTGATGAATTTATCTTCATGAACAGGTGACAGCAGTCATGTTAAATGATTTTACCAAGGGGCATCTTATTAACAAATTTTAGGACACCAAAATCCAGTATTGGGATGGCTAATGAAGAAACGTAATACTCATTTCTTTTGTTAAATGTAATGCAGTATGTTATTCAGTTACTTACTAAAGAAAGTAACTCATTACACTACTCATTAGATTGCTTTCACGTTACTCCATAGCATGAACTGAAATACAATGTCACATAAGTATTAGATACTTAGGCTACAGTCTGACACACCGAAACAAATTCCTACACTAAAGAGGACACACCAGATCTTTGTTTTAGTGTTTGCATATTAACACAAACTGACAACAAACAGCCAAGTTAAAAATGAGCCCAAAGAGACACAGGTGGAAGTCGAAATGGCATAGTGCTCAATACTGCCTTTGTTTCCTGTTGAAGAGCAGGCTCTGGCTGCTTGGTTGGGGTCAGCTTGCACTCAGCTTTAATACCATCCTGGGTTTTTCACTGACTTTGTGTTAGCATGTAGATGCCTGCAAAGAGCTGAAGTTGAATAATAACTAGGTTGAATAATTGAATTTCACTCCTGGATGCAGTCTGTGCTTTACCATCACACTCTTGTCTGTAGCTCCATTCCTCAAAAGCTGTGGACCACTGTACACACAAACCAAAATGTGATGATTGTTGTGTAAATGGGCATGAAGAAAAGTGAATATTGTTCTTCTTTCTACACACCCATCATGCGGATAATAAAAGAACCTATTTGATAAACCTATTTAATTACTCAGTTTAGTACAGTTACTCATTACAGTACTGTGTCACTGAAAAATACAATATGATTACAGTTAAAAGATGATAACCTTGTACTAACCCACCAATGAGTTTCTCAAATTGCTTTCATCCCTAAAATATGAATTTATTCTAATGGTCTTTCATATACCCAGTGGTATGTTCATAACAGTTTCAAGTTAATCTCAGTCGAAGCTGATGAAGCTACAAACTGGCACCTGACACTTTTTGCTGCCTGATGGGCATTAAGTCAGTTCAGCTACCTCTAACTTTTTTTTTTGAAACTGCAATAAGCAGCCAGTCATATGCTTCCATGTTTGCAGGCACATATTGCACATGCCTAGAGATGATATCTCTAGAAAAAAAATTAAAGAAATAAAATATAAGAACTTTTGAACGGTGTTACTGAAATTCTGCAGCATAGAGAAGATGCAAGTGCTCCCCGTCTCAGACTGAAAGGGAACAGAAAACACAAGATTGCACATAATTCAGGAACATTTTTCATGTCATAGGCATCCCTCATTTGCTACTAGTGGTGTTTTGTGTTGTAACTCATATTGTTGTAGCTTTTTTTCTGTTTACTAGATCTTCTCTGGGTTGAAAACAATCCTGCCACATACTTGATCAGGATCAGGTGGTGCTTTTAACTTGTTGATTCCCGCTGATCTGAAAACAAGTGAAATGACACACCCTTTAAGGTCTCTGGAGAGCTACTGAAGTTCTTTTTGTTTCTTGAAGACGTTTAACCTCTCATCCAAAAGACTTCATCAGTTCGCAAACTAAAAGACCCAGGTATTTAAACCCTAATGGGATAACTATTGTTCATGTGCATAATCCCATGCGCCAAGGTGTAAAAGAAGGTGTAGGTCATCAAAATCAGTGGTTCCCGGTGAATCCAATTTGGGATTTCGCCCCACTCTATCGAGTGACCTGTTGAGGTCACCTGAACAAAGGTGTGAATGGGGGTTGAGGTGCCTGGGGAGGGAGTTAAGGATCGGACTGTAAGCGGGGGAAAGTTGGTGATGTAATCCACCTCCTCTATTCAGTGATGGTTGTTCACAGTGGACATAGATGGCTTCTTTTACTCCTCTTTCAAACCATCTGTCGTCACGGTCCAAAATGTGAACATTAGCATCCTCAAAGAGTGTCCTTTGACCTTTAGATGTACAGCTGAGTCTCGTCCTGTCTAGGTGGCTCTTATATGTGCCATTCGTTTGTGAAAAGGCCGTTTGGTTTCTCCAATGTAAAGGTCCGATCACTCTTCATTGCACTGGACAGCATACACTACGTTACTTGTCTTGTGTTTGGGGGTTTTGTCCTTGGAATGGGCCAGTTTTTGCCTTAGAGTATGACTAGGTCTGAACTATACTAGGCTGTCACGCTTGAAGAAAATTCTTCTGAGTTTCTCTGACAAGCCTGCCACATAAGGGACGACAATGTTGTTCCGCTTGTCTTTCTTACTCTCTCTAGTCTGAGTTTGACCTTCCTTCCTGTGCATCTTGGCTGATTTGATGAAAGCCCAGTTGGGATAACCGCGTGTTTTAAGGGCTTTCTTTAAGTGTGTGTTCCTTTTGTTTCCTTTCTGCCCGGTGTTGCAGGGTCCTGATCATCCCAAGTTCGTGTTCCAGTGGGTGATGGGAGTCAGAGAGTAGGTACTGGTCTGTGTGTGTAGGCTTCTAGTAAACGTCAATGTTGAGGCTTCCATCTTCCTCAGCCAGTCCAGGAACAGTAACCTATTGTCCCTGGTGTCCTGCCTGGTAAACCTTATGTATTCATCCACTGTGTTGCTGTGGTCAGTGAAGGCTTCTACTTCTTGGGTTTTGATTTTGACCCAGGTGTCATCCACATATCTGTACCAGTGGCTAAGTACCATCCCTTTGAAGGAGCCAAGAGCTTTACTTTCCACTTCTTCCATGTAAATGTTGGCTACAATGGGTGACACTGGGGAGCCCATGGCACATCCATGCTTTTGTCTGTAGAAATCATCTTTGTATTCGAAATATGTTGTGGTGAGGCAGAGATCTAACAGTGTGCAAATCTGATCTGGGGTCAATGATCTGGATGACTGAGAACCTACACAGACATACACCCTTTACAGTATTATTCCATTGTTATATGGACAGCACAGGGCACAGCCAAGTACTCCACCTCCCCTCCGACCCCGGCTCCTCGATTCTCTGCCCAACACACTCCCCTCCACCTCCCCACCTCCCACTCAGTATCTCTCAGCTCCCAGGAAGCTGCCGGGCTTGGCTGGAGCCAGAGTTCTGCCCCATCCATCATCCTTATCAGGGAGAGTCTGGCTGTACTGAGGAGCAGAGAGGAGAGGAGAAAAAGAAAAGAGGAAAAGATGAAGATCAGCTTTGGCTTCAAACAAAATTCAGTATTTTTACTAAATGAATTAACATGGAAAAGAAGTGATGGAAATTACACGATGCTCCAACCTTTCACAACCTTTATGATTCATGGAAGGTGGGGGCGGGGGGGGGGGTTCTAGTGGTGATAAGCCCTGATACAAACAATAAAAACAGGCACCATCCAGCCACATCAAAGGCCCCCATTTAGATTTGGGGTTCTGGCTTGTCCAGAGGGTCCATAGCTGGGGATTGGGGGGCTGTATAGGAGCAGTCTGCATTACAGTTGCTCATCAAAGCCTCGGCAGCAGTCTGACCCGCACCAGGTTGGTTTGGAACATCTTTTACAACTCTGTTTCAAATAAACAAAACACAGCTAGACGGAGCAGAGGAATTTCCAAACCGACTGCTTTAGTCTTGATAAAGAGTTTATGGTCGACACAGATGGACCTGTTACTTACTGCTGCGGATAAAGAACTGAATGCCATAACTGTCAGCGTGTCCTCAGATGTCTGAGGGAGCGTTAAACAGACTGGAAACACTTTCACTATCAAAGCAGGGACTGAGGAAGAGGATGTGTTGTCTTTGTCATAGTTATTTGTGGCTACCATAACTAATCAGAGTCCCAGATTGCAAATTATGCAGGAGAAATAACTTTTTTCCATTTATATGTGCCTCAAAAAGACTGTAGCAACACCAAGTATATCAGGTTAAAGAACAAAGACATGCCAAATGATGCAAATTATATTAATATTACAGCAATGTCATAACTTTTTTTGTTTTTACTTTTTATCATGTTTCACACTATCCTTTTGCTCCGACTGATAACATAATTATGCAGTGTCTTAAGAATAGATTCAAATTATGTATTTAACTGGCATATATTGGCCACAATCTTAAGTTTGCCTAAGGTCATTTGAAATATGACACTTCAGGACACTGCAGAATTGGAGAAAATAAAGCCTTCATTGACATTGTACTTGGCAATACAATAAAATTAGGAGTTCAAGTCCTAAGTGGTGCTTAAATAAACACATACAAGCATAAAAACAGCTCTCATATTAAACATAATATACAAGTACAACACAAAGGTGCCAGATGAAATTACCCTTGTTTGAGTGCATGGATTAGAAGTGGTGTTCTTCTGAAATCTTTGACAAAAGAAACAAACTGCAGCTGAAACTAAGAAAAATTTGCATCCATCTGAAATGGGCAAAAGATGTCCCTCGAGGTAAATGCAGTAAAATGTACTTCATTGCAATTTCTTTAACATAATTAAAAGATAATCTGTGTTTTATGCTCTTCTGATTCTGCAGAGATGCTCAGCAGGCACCATCTACCCCCATCAACGCCAAAGGGAAACAAAAACACATTCATCTTGATGATCACAAAAAACAAGAGCAATCCATCTCGCTGGAGATGAATGGGCTTCTCCAGAGCTGGAAACGTAATAAAAGTGGCTCTCTAATGGTGTATAGTTGTATTAGGGCCCGCTTATAAAAGCCATAAGGCCATTGTCAGCCAGGCAGGGAAATACAGCATCATTACAGCGCTGTACAGACGTGGATCAGTCTCTGATAACATTAAAGCAAAGCTTCCTTTGTGTGGCGGTGGTCTGCTCTCCACCACTGTAACTGGTTTTGGCGTGAGCCAGACGAGCAGCAGCTTTGAAGCTGCAGCACGTCACAGCAGCCCGAGGCTCAGCTGATGTCGCAGAGCTGTGCAGCTGACAGGATGAGAGTGGGCCATTTGAACTGGAGGTGCTACTCGTTGTACAATGTGGGTAAAGCTAATTCCTATTTAGGAGCATGCAGTGAAATAAAGGGGCTCCATGCATGTTTTACAGATTCACTAACAGAAGTCTGCGGTGATGCTAGATACTGCGCCACAAAACAACACTGTTACCTAGATGGAAAACTAAAAATCTCACCTGTCTTATCCTTATGAAAGAAAATCTGAGCTAAATATATAGTAGATCCACCATTCCCATGGCTAAAATTCCATATAAACTATTAGACATATGATAATGTTTAGCTTGGCTTCACCTGGAGACCATAGTTTTCTATGAGTCAGTTGTATCCTGATTGGGAAAAGGAAGAAGCATCTTCTGAACAATTAAGATTTGAGGAAGATGTTCCCAAACAGTACAACGCTAAATAAAATCATTTTACTTGGAGTCATTGTATTCAGCATTAAGTGAGTTTGCTAACTTAGTTTGCCAAAAACAGCAGAAACACACACACACACACACACACACACACACACACACACACACACACACACACAAAATATTTTGGTAAGTTGGTAAGGACCCCTTCTTATCATTTCAATGCATTTCACGCCCCTTTACCATACTTCTCCAACACACAGGGTAGTATTATACACACTATCATACTTCTGCTGGATGCTCTTCACTCGGCAAGAAACATCACAGCTGGAATTAGTCTGGACTGAAACATACCTCACAAACTGTTTCCAATGAAAAACACTTTGGAGCATCTGCACATCCCACTACCCTGACTCTGCCCCAACTGGTCCAATTTAAATCAATGACACTGTTCACCCCAATCGTAAACACTACTTTTAATTATGAAACCTCTTGAAGAACTGGGAAGCAAGCCATGTGGCCTCCCCTTATCTCTACCATGTTTCCTGTCTCTGTACCGTAATCTCGTTTTCTTAAAAAAAAAAAAAATCCTGCAATTCTAATCTTGAGCCAATTAATATAGCTAAAATCATGAGAACAGAATAAGAACATTGGTAAATCATCTTGCTACATTGTTATCAAAGTGTCATAAAGATCCAGTCTGCAGCTTTGAATATTACAACAAGGTTTACAGTCAACATGACTTTATTGAAGAACTGAAGCATTAATAAAAAGTCTTTGTGGTCAGTTTTGTGTTTTTTTTTTGTTTGTTTTTTTAAAATCTACAGTGGCAACAAGGAAAACAAATTATGAGAATACTGACATAAAATTAAATGCAGAAAGTGAAAGATAAGGTTAAATCTCATTCAACAGAGAAAATAATCAAACATAGGGATGACCTCTGCTAAAGTCACAGTTAAATTTAAGGCATCATTTTAAGATGCTTGGTGCTTTTAAGCAAGAGTACAAATGTGTTTTTTGTAGGATATAAATCATAGCTAACCCTGTGATGGACTGGCAGCTGGGGTAGGCTCCAGCCCTGCATGAACCTAAGCTGGATAAGAGATCAGGAAAATGGATGGAGGAGTGGATAAGTCAGAGGTAGTTTTCATAGAGGTTGGCATGTGTGTGAAAAGTCAATAAAAAACATAGTGCAGTGATTAACAAATCACTGAAACACAAAGACAACTAGGATGTTTTGTTTTTTTTTAAAATATGTGCACTAAGTTGACATTTAAAATTAGCATTTATTTTTTAAGTTTTCTCAGTTTCAGTACTTGAAATGTCTGCACTTAAAATATTTTCAATGAAATATTGTTGTGTTTTGAGAATGACACACGTTGGTTTCACAAAGTTTGCAGCTTCAGTTTTTACAATGGCAATTTGCATATACTCCAGAATGTTATGAAGCATGATCAGATGAATTGCAAATAATTTCAAAGCCCTTTTTGCCTTGAAAATGAACTAAATCCCCCCCAAAAAACCATTTCCACTACATTACATAAAAGTACCTGCTGACATCATTTTAGTGGTAGTCTGGTTAACGCAGGTGAGAGTGTTGACGGGGACAAGGCTGGAGATGCCATGCATCAGTCATATTGATTGAGTTTAAATAGCAGTTTAGATACTTGAAAAGGAGGGTGGTCCTTGAAATCATTGTTCTTCCTCTTTTTACCATGGTTGCTCAGGAAAGGCAGCAGGCAGGTGTGAATGCATCTGCACACTCAGTAAGGTGAAGACCTTTGGAGGATGGCCTGGTGTCAAGAAGGGCAACATAGAAGTCACTTCTCTCCAGGAAAAACTGACAACAGATCAAGCCTAAAAACTATCTACAGCAGATGAACATCATCTCAAAGTCCTTAAGAAATAAGAAAAAATCCAGCAAAGCCCTGACACAAGACCTGAGAGATATATCTGGCCCTTCATTGTATCATCTACTGTTCACTGAAGCCTCATCAGAAATAATAAAGCCATGTCAGTGGAAGGGTGGCTGTCAAGAAGCCATTCTTAAGGAAACAGGGAGAAAAGGCTGAGGTATGCCATATTAAACAAGAACTGGGCTGAAAATCGGTGGCAACAGGTCTCATGGAGGAATAAATCTAAATTAGACATTTTTGGTTCAAATTGTACTATATATGTACAGATCAGGTTGGGAGGGAGGTCCAACAGTGAGTGTCTACAGCCATCTGTTAAATGTGGTGGGGACTCTGTCATGGCTTGGTGCTGCATTTCAGCCAGTGATGTTATGGATCTTTTCAAAATTTATGAACTTATAAATGCAGAAAAGTAGCGTGAGATTTTGATCCACCATACAATATCAACTGGAAAGCATTTTCAGACAATGATCTCAAACACACTGGCAGTGCAGTAAAAACAATCCCAGATAGAACAATTCACAGTGGAAGACTATCAGTCATCGATTGTTGAACCACGAGCTTTGAATGTCCTTCAAAAAGCCTGGAGAACAATTCCTGAAGACTGCTTAAAGAAATGAGAAGAAAGCTGGCTAAGAAGGTTCAGGCTGTGCTGAAGAATAATGGTGGTCATACCTTGGTCATACCTGATATACCTGGTCAAACTCTGTTTTTGCCTCATATACTGTATTTCCATGCATGTTTTCACATGCTTCAGTAAATTGCTGCATCCATTTCCCATTTTCCTAGCAAAATATGAAGAGATAAAAGGTGGACTTTTTCATAGAACTGTAATTTTACACATTACATGTATTAAATCTTGTTCAAATAAAAACTATAGGAAAATGACAAAGCTAAAAACTGTTATTAGTTTAACTAGGTTTTCAGAAAGCAGAGAAGAGTTCATTCTCAGGTCATAACAAACTCAAAATACCCGGAGTCAGTTCTGAGGACATGACCTCAGCGTCCTCGGTGGTTGCTGTGGCCTTAAGTGCTCAATCTTTTAACTTGACACCAAAATTGGAGTTATAGATTCATTTATTTCAGCACTATGCTGTGCAAATTTGCACTGCTGTAACACACAGACTAGAGAAACCAATCCAACATGCTTGCAGCTCATTCATTTTATTGAATGCACAGTGCCTATATCCACTTAGATTCATATTTTGAAGTACTTGAAAATAGAAGCTGAGAAAAAGTCAGCTGTTGGACACTCAAAAAAAAGTTGCTGTGGGCTGCAAACAGACATATGCGAGACTGCCATCCAGGCCACAGTGTGCTCATAAAGGGCAAAGCTCGGAGGCTCCCTGACAGATACAGAGATGTAATTGGAAGCGTCTGGCATTGCGTGTTAGCCTGCGGCCTCAGTGCTTCTGTCTACACGTACAGAGAGATTCCGACCTGTACACACACTTAAAGTTGAGTCACAGTATATCATGACCCGATGTCACAGGTTTGCTTTTACACTGATCTATTGGCTGTGAGAGACCGTGGGAGAAGGGAGTGGATGCCTGTCTGCCCAGAAGGCTAATCTACATTCGGTTATGAAGTAGTGAAAGAGGAAAAGGGTAAAAAGCCACACAAATACCAAACAAAACCAGGAGAAATATACACACACAGATTTGTTCCATGTTTGATTTTACAAATTTTTTTTTTGTATTATTATTATTTTATGATGGATGTGGGCAAACTGTGTACAGATAACTCTCAATAGAATAAGTATTTATTAATTTAGCCCCATTTAGCAATTTTTAATTTTACTTAGAAAATATTTTACCATGTAGAAAACCAAATAAGTCAAAAAATGCTCCTTTGTGCAATCCAGAACAATACAAAGAAGTATTTTGTCATGCAGTGCTCCAAATAGCAGGACATCGTTTGTCTACACCTTCCGAAATTTATACACATTGCTGCTGGGAAACTGATGACAGCTCTTTTATTAAGGTTTAGGCACATGTATGACTTGGTATGGGGTTACAGAAACATTGTGGTTATGGTAAAGCAATTTGGACCCTTTCACTGTGCCTAGTTCCCTTATAATATTAGTGTAATGTTTCACTTCTTTGGCAAATGTTTACTCCATTACACTATAGATGTGCAGAATGTGAAGGTTTTGTTAGCCCATTGTTAGTCCATGCAGGTGTGGTTGGGAAGGTGTGAGTACCAGGACTGAGTGATAGAAGAGAGAGAAGGTTCGGCAGCTTGCGGTTTATTTTAGTTTCTTTTCTTTTGTTGAATCCCCACAGTTTTTACTTTGTTTCATTAAGATTGTTGTTTAATAAGTGAAATCCATGTTTATCATCAACATCCCACGCCTTCGTTTTTAGGCTGCAATCCTTTCTATAGGTATTTGAGTATGCAGAGTGAATGCTTTTGGATATCGTCATCCTCGTGGACTATGTCCTTTTTTCAGATTTTTCAGAAAAGACAAAAAACGGAACCAAACAATGAAAATATGATGGTCTAGGCAAAAAACAAAAAATTGTGTATGTGTATTTCTTTTTTAATTTCATTAAAAAATTACTTAGGTCAGTATTTTAAGAGGGTGACGCTACGCCACTTGTGCGTGGTTGAAAAGTTTGTTTGAACATGTCGCAAAGAGACGGCAGAGGAAAGGTCCAAAAAAACAAAAAAACAAAAAAATATCAGTAAAGCAGCAGGAGAATCACTTTGCTGATATCGCTTCTGTGTTCCCCATGGCAGGGGCTAAGCTAAAAGACCAAAAACAAGACAAACAAAAGGCCACGTTTTTCTGGTGACAGTACACAGCTCCACTATATAGTAACTGTCTACAAAGGGTCAGATGTGTGGAATCATGCAGGTCTCTTCACACTTCAGAGGGTAAAACCTTATTAGTACTGCAGTGGACAATGCAGTACTTCCAGAACTTTGTGGTATAGATTCAAGGAGCTGGAAAAATTCCTCAGAAATTTTGGTCCATATTGACATTATAGTATCACACAGTTGTTGCAGATTTGGTGGCTGCACATGTATGATGTGGATCTCCTGTTTCACCAAATCACAAAGATTCTCTACTGGACTGGTCTGGTGTGTGTGTGTGTGTCTGTGTGTGTGTGTGTGTGGGGGGGGGGTATAATGCACGCAGGAAGGGATACTCGATCGGTGCCAAAAGTGTGACAAGCAAATATCCTCCCCACCATTACACCACCGCCACTTCATTATAAAGTAATTAGTGTTTAAACTGACTCACTAAGATGTGTGTGTGACAATGTAATCATAAAAACTGTGTCTTTGTACAAACTAGAAATAATGTAAAAAAAAAAATTGCTGGTCATTATCAAAGATTTTTTCCCCACCATGAACAACCTTAACTGAAATAATTTTTTAAAAGTCACTTATTGTTTTCTGACGTACGTTTTGCATATAAACAGTTTATTCAAAAAGAAAAGTCAAGCTGTGTGAAAGACAATAAGTATCAAAAGAATTTTATCTTTATTTTCCCAGTTGACATTCATGCAGGTCGCTTCCTAGTTATCTCAAGAGGAAATCATCCTGGACAGAAGCAGTTAACACATTCAGCTGCAGAGCCACTTTAAGCACATTTCACAGAGACAGGCTTAGTCTTTCTTGATACAAACAGCATTAGACTTTGGCAAAAATCCCAAACACTGCAAAGGATGGTACTAGCTTGAGATGGCTGATAGGGAAGCAGGACTAAACAACATGTGACACAAGCAGAATAAACCATAAATCCCATCCGGGGCTCAGTGAGAATGAGAAACCATGAGTGGCTGAAGTGAATGGCCAGATGTGGATCGGTGCTGCTGAGGACCAAGACAGATTTATGGCCTCTTCTATAATGAGGTAACATCCTTTTCACTCATAAGACTTTTAAGAACTATTTTTTTGGCTCCCACGTACAAGAAAAGGCAATACTGCTGGAACTGAGTTGAAGATGTAGAAGCAATAGAGCAGGGGAGGGGAAAAAATACTAGAAGCAAATGTAAAAATTCAACTCGTTTTCCTCCGTACGTCACCAAAGCAGCCTGTGCAGAAAGGAGTTCTGGGAGTAAAAGGGAGGGTGGAAAAAAATGAAGTTACAGCAAACATAAACAGTGCAAAATGATTTATAATCATTTTTCTTGTGTGAATGGAATTTGCAGATTTAATGTCTGCAAGTGGTGGGAAAAAACTAAATTACAGTAGGGGATTTACAGTCTTGAGAAACTTATACATCACCTGTAGAGATAAAAATTTATTAAAGACAAAAATTTTAAGGAAGGCATGTATTTCATCACATTCACTCTAACTAAACCCATTAACCCATAAACATGAATTAGCAAAAAAAATCAGATGCGAGAAGTGGGCTTTAGTTTAACCATTACTAAATAGAATCTATCATTATGCTATTATTTATTTGGTATCATAAATGATGCTGAAAAAAATTACTTTAATTGTGCAGTAAAAAAAAAACAAAACTTAGCTTTATGTTTGACCACAATATAATATCATATTGATTTTGAAGCATTCATTTTAAGATTGCTACCCATTAGCTTTATAGTCACACTGGGGTGTGTATCACAACTGAGCATAACTTCCAAGCAGCAAGTGTTGGGGCTGAAAAGTCCATTCAATTCAATTTTATTTACATAGCGCCAAATCACAACAAACAGTCACCTCAACCTTGTAAAGACCCCACAACAATGGAGAAGAAAATCCACCAATCAAAATTACCCCCTATGAGCAAGCACTTGGCAACAGTGGGAAGGAAAAACTCCCTTTTAACAGGAAGAAACCTCCAGCAGAACCAGGCTCAGGGAGGGGCAGCCGTCTGCCGTGGCCAGTTGGGGGTGAGGGGACGGAGACAAGACAAAAGACACATTGTGGAAGTGGGAGAGTTCAGGGTCACCTCATCCAGCTCAAAACTGTGATTTATCAAAAAGGAAAGTTTTAAGCCTAATCTTAAAAGTAGGAAGGGTGTCTGTCGCCCGAATCCAAACTGGGAGCTGGTTCCACAGAAGAAGGGGCCTGAAAGCTGAAGGCTCTGCCTCCCATTCTACTTTTAAATATCATAGGAACCACAAGTAAGCCAGCAGACTGAGAACATAGTGCTTTAGGACAGCCTGATAATAATGAATTACAATAGTCCAATAGTAGTATGTTTTAAAGGGTACAGTACATAATGGGGGGAGTATTAGCAGATTTTAGAAACCAAACAAACGAAATAACCAACATTGGCACAATTATGTCGATTAGAAGCAACTTATAAATGCTAAAGAAAAATCATCCAATCTGAGGTCTTTTGCAAGCTCTGCAAACAAAAATCAGCACGCTTCTCAACACACTTTTAAATGTCCTCGTTGACATACCAAAACATTACTGGATTTTAAACAGACATCTCGCTCAATACAGATATCCTCAACTCATCATAATAAACATAACACAGAAGAAAGTGTAATTCTTTCTTAACCTCTTCTGATTCATATAACTCACACAGCTTGTCATCCTCCTGAATATTTTGAAAATGTTTGAAATGTTTCAGTTACTGACACAAACGACCGACTCTTTGCACTCTGCAGACAGAAATACTAATAATAGCCACTTCACACAGAATCTGGACTTGCAACCCTGTGGCACTCTTGGGCCCTGAGGCCTATGAGCATTAGACTCTATTTTAATGATGCATGTTTACACTAACTTACATCAAGAAGGTTGCTTTAACTTACCATAACAGGAAAACATATCTCTTCATGTCAGTTTTTTGCTAATTATGTTCTAAATGTTTCATGCAGCTGTTTTGCCCAATATATGAACACATTCCTGGCCTCTTTATCACCTCTTATCAAACCTAAGCCTCCTCTATTAAAAATACAGAGGGGCAATTAGGGCCCCACAGCAGATTGCATCGTATAACGCTGAAGGGCCACAGCTTGTTTTTGCTGAGACTGTGGGCGGCCATTTATGAGCTGCTAACATGAATGAAACAAGGTTTTAAAACAGAGTGGGGAACAGAGGATTTGTGTGGCTGCACTCGAGGGCCTTGGCCTGAAACACTAGTGCAGATTGTGCTCGGGTCCTGAATGGCAGAGTCATCACCCTCTAACTCCTCTGCTTATTATACATCCTCTTCACCTTCACTTAGCAGTGGTTGAACTGCGTTGAAGGCCCCTGCAAGAATGAGAAAACATGCCGCCAATTTCATGAATGGGCACAGGACGGGGTCCGCTCTCAAAATAAATCAGAGAAAAACCAAGGTGGGTAAATACTGCCAGTCTCAATGGTGACTGAGAGCAACAAGAGCTGAAATTGAATTTCCGTGAAAGTGATGTAATCCGCTGGCCTGGGTCAGACCAAGATGTTATTATCTTAATTTGGGGTCCATTAATCGCCGGTGGAGCGGGCTGATGACAAGGTTTCCACCTTGTCCCAGCTGTATGGAGCTGCCAGCTGATTTAGGACGGCTCCCTGCCTTGGTATGTAAACCATTTTCAGCAGGAATGTATAAGCAAGCCATAAAAATAGGATTTGGCCTGAGAAGAACAAGACAGATCATGCCGTAAAACAACGCTCCCCATCTCCACCGCAGCCCAGTGGGGGACGTCGACTTGTTTAGGGGGTGGGGTTGTTGGTTAGATCTCACATGCGAACCAAGGCCCACAGGTTCAAAGTTCGGGCATTTGGGAAGAGATGGGGCATGTTTTAAACTGAGAATGGATTATAAGATCCAGAGCGCTGTAATCCTCCTTACAAATAAACTATATATAATGTACAACTCTCATGAGGCGGCTTGTAGGGAGGAGACACTTTCACATCCAGGAAGGCAAACGCACGCTTGCCTTCATGTCTGCACACATATGTACTTACCTCAGAAAGTGGTAATAAAGAGACCAGAGGAAAGGTAGCGGACCGAATCTGGCCAAACAGATTCTGCAACCTAACAAATATTGACAACATGATGCTTGGTGGCAGTGCAGCTTACAGCGTTCACATCCATCATCGTTCTGGAATCAAAGTAAGTTGTGTTTAAAAGCAAACCAAAAGCAGGTCAGTTTCTAAATTCATCAGTAGTGAAGAGAGAGGCTGAACACAACAGGAGTCTTTGCCAATGAGCCGCCTCCCCTTGATTTCCTAGCATTAGTAATAATTGAAAAACACACAACTGGCATTGTAATTTATTTCCAATTTAGAGAATAGTCATCCTGAACAAGTCACATTTATGTGTGTGCAATAATGTTTCAGAAACAGGGACTTACATTTAATCCTAACCCAAACAATCCAAAGCAAACTTTGGCCTTTTCTGCATTCAAGGACTAAAAACCTGCCTGTCGTAGCTTTCTTCAGCACGTTTAACCATCAGAAATTATGCAGATGGCTTTTGGTGAAGCTGACCAGATCTGTAAATAAGATAAGAGAAGACAAGATATCCCTTATTACAATAATTATTATCAGCTGACCCATTATCACAGAAGTTCACGTGTTACAGCAGTAAACACACCCAACGACAAATAGTTCAATAAATTTACTGAAAAGTGTCAGGTAGACAGGAAAAAAGTGAAGGCGCTCAGTGAGTAAAAATCTAAATGAAATGTACAAAGTTGACTATAGTTGACTAGAAGATGATAAAGATGCGGATGCAGTTATGTCACCACAGATTTGGCAAGAGAACTTGTTTCCTGCCTTGCCAAAGTCACTTTAATGTCCATCTTTTCAGGAATGTTTTATATAAGTAAATCCAGAGCTCAAGAGTTTTGCACTTTTTGCACACGATTCACCAGCTGGTGATGAATAGCAGTATTCCAGCCAGCTTTTCAGAAATACTGGGATTATTATTGTCTCAGCAGCAACCCACACTCTCAGAAAATAAGGTACGTTGTTTTATTTTCCTAATTTTTTATTATGCAATGCTTCACTATTTGTTTTTTGTAAATTATGTGAAGTATCTTAGCATTTATTATTATCATTAGTGTTGTTACCCTGATTTTTTCCTTACAGACATACAGTCTTGAAATTCTAGTGACAATTTTGTGCTTTAATAGTATAAAAATGAACATTTTAAAAAAGTTGCAAAATAGCCATCCATCTGTCCGTCTGTCCATCCATCCATCCCTCCATCCATTTCTTCTGCTTGTCCTTTTCAAGGTCACAGGGGGCTGGAGCCTGTCGTAGGATGAGAGGCAGGGTACTCTGGGCAGGTCTACAGCCTGTCGCAGGGCTAAGTTGGTAAATGCATTCTTTTATATGCATTATTATGCTTGGAAAGTTGTGGTTTAATTTTTTTTTCTTAGCCTCACAGACCTCAAACCTGCACCTATGATTGCACAACTAAGAATTTCAGGAAGGTTAAAACCAGAGCTGTTATGCTTTAGGCGACAGTGGTATCCTCTGCACCACCTTGCTGCTGATTTATTTATTTAAGTCAGATACAAAATTAAACTGGATTATACTTGATTATATTAAATGTTTTTTCCATTTAACTTAAATAAATAAGGAAATAGTAAAACCTTAAACAGTAAGAGAAAAAAAATCATATTTTATATAATGCCTTCTTAAATTTCGTGGGTGTAAATTTAGTTGTAGGTTTCACTGTACAGCTATTTCTGAGAGTGTATGTATCTGAGAAATGAATGACCAGATGTTTTATACAGTCATATCAGTGTTTAATTACAGTAAATATCATGTAAATTGTAACTTTCTATACATTTCAGTCTAAAATTAATTTCAAGGTTTTCTTTACCAGGTCTAATTTGTTTGGGTTTTTCTTTATACATAAAAATCAACTAAGATATTCAGTCTACTGTTAAGATTTGCCACTGCAGTAGCTGCATACCTGAGGTTTTTTTTTCTAGTAGTAGTTATCCATTCAGTTTTATATATATAGTGCAAAGTCAAAACAATAGTCATCTCACGACGCTTTATATTGTACAGTAAAGGTACTACAGCATTATAAAAACCCAACCAATCCATTAATTCCCAGTGAGCGAGCCCTTGGCACAGTGGGGATGGTTGAGGATGGTGGCCATCTGTGGTGACCTGCTGTGGTGGAAGAGAAGAGAGAAAAGAAGAGGACAGAAAGACAAAAAACAGACCAAAACACAAGGAGACATTACGAGTACAATACTTCAAACGTACTTTTTATTGTCCTGGTTCACAGCAGCACAGTGCGCAAAACTCTTTTAAACATCCTATGTCTGGATTTATTTTGCTTATTGTAGTCTTTCTGTCGCAGTATGCAAGAAAGAGAAAGTGGCTCATGTGAGGAATGGTTCAAGAAAAATTGCTGAACTAGACAAACTGACAAGGTCAGAGTTTAGTTTAGATTTGAAAGTGTAGCAGGCGCATGCACATACATGCCAAGCATTTATCATATTGCTGTGTTTTCGTGCGTGCCCCCCTGGCAGACGAAATTATTCAAGATCTACAATTCAAGTTTTTGAACTGATGTGGGGGGTCCTGTAAGTGAGCGTGCTGATAAAGGGCGTCTAACCTAAAAATACTAATTAAAAAAAAAAAACTGTTTTTCTTTGGTTTTCAAAGAGAAGAGCACAAAATATATAAATGGATATAAGGTTTTAGTTCAAAGCAAATTACCTTGTCATATGTTATGTGTTTAGGTGTGGTAACGTGTCGGCACAAAGGACGGATTTCATGTCTAGCGGTAGCCTTGCATGTGGTCGTCTGTTTGTCGGGCTCACGGAGGTCTGCAGAAATGAGCAAAATTTGGTTAGGAACGGGCTGGAGACAGCAGGCAGACATTTTTATATCTGATTAAAGAAGTTTTCATTTTTTGATCCTTCTTTTGTTTGAACAAAATTTTTTTGCCAGACTGGAAGCAGATCAGATGCAAAAGTTGCATTTGAGATTTGAGATTCATTGTTGTCTTTCCTACTGTCAGCATTTCTATAGCTAGAGGAGTGGTTTCATTTCTTCTATGTTCAATTTCTAACCTGAAACTGGTGAATAATTAAACAGAGTGAAATACATTCCTGGTATTTGTTTTTTGGCTCTTAAACATTCTGAAAACTGGGAAACTGTCGCACCGTCTTTACCCTCGCCAGACTAGTTTCTCCAGATTAAAAAAAAAAAACCCAAACACACTGTGTTTTCATGGCACTGATAATGATCACATCAGAGGCCTCTAATTATCTTATGTACTGGTTAAACACAAGCGATGGACAAGAGTTATTAATTCATAAAACAGATTTGCTTCACACCAGAATATGCAGTTTTGAATCAGTACCTTTTAGATTGGGTCAGAGGGTAATTTTTGGAGTCCATTGTTGATCTTTTAAAGTTGAACGCCAACAATCAGCAAAGTCACTGCAGAATAATTTGGGGCTCTTGGTCTATTTGGACATCTTTTTTTTCTCATTAAAAATTATCAGTGGTTTGAACAATGAGTCAAAATGGCAGCACCAGCTAAACAGTGACGTCATTCACCTGGAAGTCGTGGAGAAAGAGACACTGGACGCTAACGCTTAACAACAAGCTGCTCTGCTGTAATGAACCACTCCTTAATTTCCCAGCAGCGTTCATAGCCTCCGTTATTTATTCTGAGAATAACCGCCCGCGTAATTTGTTCAGCACGGCAGCACAAATGCTTCTCATGCAAATGAGGTAAATGTGTACACCAAATTACAGCTTGTCATTCCACATAACACAGCGGCAAGCCAGATGATCCACAGAGGCGATCATCCAGACAAGGCGGTACGGGCCGAAGGAGGAAAGAGCGGAATCAAAATCTCCACGAGGCAAAGATGATTTCTTACTCTCTGAGGCTGCTGTTTGATTGGATTACAGTACAAGTGTGTTTGCAGGGGATAAATCAAAATTCAGATTTGGCTGCTGAGAGCTGTTGAGGATTTGGGGAGGTGGTCTCACCTCAAAGATAAACTTAAGAAAACAATACGTTCGTTCAGATTCTCGTACTTTATCACACACTGTTCTTTTTTATATGTTGTCGTGTTTGGATGCTTACATGCAGTCTAATGCATGGCAGGGGTCATATGTTAGAAGCCCTGCCATAAAAAAAAGCCCAAGGGGCAAAGGGGGAAGGAGAAGAAAGCCGGTGGAGGCGGAGGAGGGGAGGGTGGCGGCAGAGAGGGCGTCTGTTTTTCCTCACGAGCGAAGCTGCAGAGCAAAGTCGACATGGAAAAGCCGGAGAATGGGAAAATGGTGCAGAAAGCGGCGGGATCGCGCCTCAGCCGAGCTCCCAAACCCACCACTCTGTTCGACTAGACTTGGCTCAGTCGTGCTCGGGTTAATTCAGCTGACCCATCGTTCTTGCAGCAGTTTTTTTTCTCTTTTAATTTTATGAGAGGAGCATGAACTCTAAATACTCTTACTATAGACTCTGTAAATTGACTGATACACATCAATACGCTTCATTTTTTTCGTTCTATTTTTTGTTTCTCCATTTAAAATTACAGATCTGAAAAGCGGTTATTGAAAATTAAAGTGACGTGATGCACCTGACGATTGTAGCTCACATAGCCGCAAATATTTCCCGCTAAATTTAGCCCAAGGTATATAATTCTTTCTAATATTTATACATCACATAAAAAGTTTATGCACAATCCAACATTGTGGTAAAATAGTTTAAGCTGGCCATGTTCAGTGGCGCAGTTACAGCAAGGCAGCTCCTCAACGCCCATTACTTTTTTAAAAAAAGAAATAAATGTATTTATAGCTTTGAGTGAGTGGCAGCAGTGGTTGACAAAGACAGATTTACTGCTTACATTTACACTGACCATAAGAAGATGGATATAAGTAGCCGAAAAATGTAAAAGAACATGATGCCGGGGGTTCCTCCGTGCTCCCAGTTTTGAGTCACCAGCTCCAACCTTTTTAACTATATCTGTCTTGTTGGGTGCTGCATGCATTTGTGTGGACCTCTGATGTAGCTGTAGCTGTATATGATGTGCAGTGCCTGCTTCAGTAGGAGATATTAGGGTTGTCACAGGCCTGTGGGTATTGCAGGGCCTGGTTTCTATGATCCAGAATTGAAGAAGCCTGTTGGATAAGAGGTTGGTTAGGTTCAAGAAAAGATTGGGGATCAGCTGTGGTTAAAATCTACAGTTTCACAAATTTTTAACAAATGTTATAAAGCTCCAAAAATTGCTGTGAAGGCGTGAAAGATTCTTGCAGGTGAATAGATAACATTCAAAGTTGTGCTGAGTGTCACAAAACCAAAGCAAATTTGTATCCATGTACACACATTTTGTGACAATTTCATAAACAGCTGTAAGTACGTCTGACTTTTCTTTTGAAGGAAAAGTAGAAGATGATTTTATTGCACAGGCTTTGGCTCATTTTTTGGATGCATAAACTTACCAGCTTTAGTCAAGCCTTTAGAGCTTCTTTTCTTTTTCTAAAAATAAAATGCTTTGTTAGAACTAAAACTATTAGTATGTTTCTGCATGACTTTATTTTGAAATAAAGCTTATGAGACCCACGTTCTGTTTTCGAGATGATAGCGCTGTCATTACCTTTCCTGCTGCTCCATACAGGTTGACAAAAATGCAATCTTTTTCCTAAACAGTATTTGACCTTGGTCTGGGAAAGAGGGGGTTCACTGGCACCAGGAGGGCTTAGCCTAGATTGACCCCAAGTCTCTCATCTCCCTTTTCCCACAGGAGGACTGACCTGGGTAGCCACAAAGCATTCATGGTCAGATTTATGTCCCAGCCACAGAATTACACCCTGCAATTCTCAGGTCATCTCTCTCTTAGGTGCAATTTAAAGTAACAATTATATTTAGTTTTGTAGAATAATTGTTTTAAAACTTAAGAGTATAGACTCAATTCCAGGCATCCAGAGGGGCTTTCCTGGGGAAAAAAAAATCTGTGCGCCATTTATGGCAGCAGACAAAGCATTTTGATAGAAATAAATGGAAGGTAGTAGGCTGGATCAGTGTTATCCAACATGTTGTGACAAAGAAACCAGTGCCACCCACA
Source organism: Pterophyllum scalare (assembly GCA_024447675.2). NCBI lineage: Eukaryota > Metazoa > Chordata > Actinopteri > Cichliformes > Cichlidae > Pterophyllum > Pterophyllum scalare. The sequence continues at coordinate 55,497 of JAMQGT020013476.1, forward strand.
TCTACATTCACATAACCATGTATGGGTGACCAGTTTACAGAGAGCCATGTTTCCAAATTCTCTAGAAACATTAAAAGTACAATAAGGGGCATATGACAGCTGAGTGTTCGTGTAGTTCCTCTACTGGCAACTAGAACGTCTAGTATGCTGAAATGAGCCTTCAACTGAAAAATCAATGCACTTCATTTTTTTACACATCACTTTGTTGTTGTAATTTACATTTTTTAGTTGAGTTTTTTTTTCCAAGACTGAGGGCACTACATGCTCATACAAAAGTGGCTTGTTAATTGCGAGGTAGCCGTGCCCTAAGGCACACCCTGCTTTATCATCTATTTTGCTCTAAACCAGACCATAATTTATGAAATGAACATCATGTTTTATTAAATAATATTTAAAACTAATAACTGAGACCATATATTCATCAGCAAAATGTGTTATCAGGTCATGGATCTAGGGAGAAGAAGACTCGTTTTCCCATAAACTTCTATACAATTTGACTTCTTTCTAAAACTTGAGGTGTCGCCCTCTGCTGGTCAGCAGAAAGAATGCACGTTTAAGTCATTGGCCTCACTCATCCCAGAGGTCTGTGACTGAGGCAAATTGAGCAAAATGCTGGTGTGTTGCTCACTGGCAGGGTGAATCTTCACCAGCAATATTCTTTCCATATTTAATCCAAAATTAATGGAAATTTGATTTGCTGAAAAGAAACTAGTTTCATTCATGACATTTTTACCAGCCGTGTTGTCACCCAACTCTTTGAACCAAATCAAACTCTGTAATCTTTCTAATGCTTTAGCATAGCATGCTTTAGGTAGCACGCTACCACCTGTACAATTACTGCAGCTTTGCATTAAGTGGAACTTTTGCAGCTGGATAAAAATCTGCAACTTTCTCAAACTAAACAAACTTTTACTGTTTTCTGTTATGTTCCTTTTTTTTTAACTTTATAAAATCAGTGATTAGCATAACCTCCACAATCATCTCTGCAGTCTCTGAAGTGTACCACCCATTGTGAAAATCTGCTTCAGGAATTACGTATTTGCCATGGCTATTAACACAAAATTTGCACTCATGAACCTTTTGTAAGTGTTGACTTGTATAAAGCAGGCCTGTTTCACCACCTTCAACTCTCTGACGCTCCTGCACAATCATATTAGAAATTTGAAACCAACACAGACAAGATGATTCATTACAGCATGAGATAACATTTTAAATTTGGCTTACTTTGGCTCATTTTCTTCAAGTCCTCCTCTCATTTCTGAATAATGCTTTTTATGGTTTACAGGTCTGGTGAGTGAGGTGTGAAAAAACATCAGGGCAAGTCCTGTCGCTGCCGCCTCGCCCTGAGATGGCATCCGGTGGCTGATACTGTAAAGGTCATTCCATCAGCTGACAACAGGCTATGGTTATGATAAGCATCCAGTCAGGGCTCGCGCTGCTCTGATAGGCATCCAATCTGAACCCGAGAGCTTGTTGTTGCATTCCTCAGGCTGATCTGACACTATCATGAGGCCTGATGTCAGCTGGGACACAGAGCTGCTAAGCTATTTTAGGATCTTTACAGATAAGAAAGAGGTTCAAACACAGCTGAGACAAACTGAAAGAAATCTGTCAGTGTACCACTCAAAACCAGGATGAGTTATTTTGCTTGTTATTTTCGGATCACATCTGTGTGAGATCAATTCTACTAAACCCTCAACAGTGAGAGTTTAGTGTCTGTAAATAAATGGGCAGATGACATGTAAGCTTGGAGATAAAAGTTAAAGTCTGACCCGGTTAATAGGAAAGCAGGCCAGTTATGACATCAAACAATTTCTTTGCTTCCTTAACCAATTATTGACCAGCGGGGGTGCAGGACAATGACAAAACCAGCTTAGAGACACACAAATGTCATTTCACAGGCTTATAGGTCAGGAGACCAGTTAATGTGTGCAGCAATCAGTTGGATATTTACAGATGTGCCCGACACAAAGCAACACTGTCATCCTATTGAAGTTTAACCTCAAATCTACTCTCTTATTTGCCTGTTAACCTTACACATTTGACTTCCATTGCTGAATAATAAGTGCTTGGCAAAGAGTACAGAGTACTTCTATCACAGCTATTTTGGCTGAAAATTGCCCCTCAGGCTGCTCAAATCAATGAGCCAAATGACACTGAGCTTTATTTTAGCCCTCAGAGTGTGTGCAACAGATTGATTTGGCCTCTGGGTTTAATCAAGTCAGTGCTGAAATGAATCAAACTGGTATTCTTTCTATGGCCAGCAGGGTGGCACTCCTGCTTTAGGGCGTGGCTGCTTAGTGTTACCATATTCATGTACTGGGCTAAATCAGACCCTTGCTTGTCACATGTGTTTGTTAAAAGATGATGCTAGGCCCATCTTTTTTTATATATATCTCTGATAAAGCTGCATATATGGTATCAATTTCATGTGATATTTCCATGCAGAACGATCCATTTCACACTAGGGAGTCAATTGTTTCCATGTTTGAGGTCAACATTTCTGATTAATGCAGGCTTTATTGTCATGTTGGCCTAAAATTTGTCTAAAGCATGTGGAAATCTGACCAAAGTTTTGTGGAAACATTTCAGAGTTATGTCAGCACCAAGGACATTAATCTGGAGTATGTCTCCTCTTCTGGTTTTCAGGCTTTTGTATTGCAGTGTGCATGTATTAATGCACATTAAGTTGGACAGTAAAGCCTGGCTTACAGTTGGGGTTTCAACTGATCCCCAAGGTGTTAAATGGGGTTAGGTTTTTCCACACCAAGCTTGGAACTATATCTTTATTGACCTCCTTCTGCACATGGTCACAGGCCCTTCCTCAAATGTCTGCTTTTGTGTATTGTATAATATGCGTTTGTCAGACGCCTCCTGAGTCACCCCGTCATGTGCGTGTGCTCTCTGCACTGGTGGCAGCAGAACCTTTCACAGACCTCCAAAGTCTGCATTAGAATAACGAAGTGGTTAGGTTAAGACCCTGAATAGTACTGGGTTGGATTTGGGTTAAAACATGCCATCCACAGCAGTAACACAGCTCATTGGCAAATGGTTTGGGATTAAGGTAAGCAGTGACAGATCCCACTCAGTAATGCTAGAAAGCAGTGTGTCAGGGCACAGCTGTCAAAGGACACCTTGTGCATAAATGAGCTGAAGACTTTAGATAAACGGTAAGTTGTGTGACAAGGATCCTAGGGCAGGCTGGGAGGCATCCCTACCACTGTTCCACCACCCCGAGATTTTCCAGAAACGTGCCCTCACAACAAAACTTTGCAACAATGTTCCATTTCTGAAATGATTACCCAGTTTATTTAAAAAAAAATAAAATAAAAAAGTTTCAAAGAAGAAAGTATTTTTTGCTGGAGCAAATCCTACCAACTATATCACTGTGCAGAAGAAAGTATTTAGCATCGCTGCAGTTCAGCTGAGGCTAGATATCATTAATGTTTATATCCTGTTATGCTGTCACAAGCATGAGGCTCTCATTATGCACACTTCCTTCTGCACAGTGATACTGTTGATAGTTGTAGTTCGGCAGAAAGAAAATATTTTTTACATGAAACATTTCACAGCAAGATTTGTGGATTTCTTTGAGTGATTCCAGCTGTATTTCTCTGGTGCTTTGTTCACCTCCAGGCGAGTGCCATCGAGTCTCTACAGCTGACATCTCCCAAGCTGGGCACATCACACCCAAAAGAGATGGGCAAAAAGCACTATTTTTACATAGGATGTTGGTGGTGAACTGTCCCTTTAAGAGCTAAAGACAATGCTCATATTGATCCTGTAAGCAAAACCAGGTTTAAGGGATTTGTTTGTCTGCCAGTGATTGATGAGGGACTTTGAAAACAGAACCAGCAGATCCTCCAGATTTGTATACGTTAATCATTTTGGTGTGCCATGAAAAAAAAAAAATACCCTTAAGCCCGTCTTTTGAGGGTATTTGGGGCTTGCTGTTTCTCTACCTGCTGCAGGTAACATCTGTCAGCTGAAGAACATGTCCCCTTCTAGCAGAGTGAGCTCAGACATTTTTAGCCTGGGTGGCCCCAGCAGGGCAACAGAGCCCTGGCCCTGATGTTTGACTTCCTACCTTCACCTCTCCCAAAGCTCCTTCCAGGTAAAAACTAATGGGCGACTCCACATCTGTGGGCCATTCACGTTTTAATGAGCAGGAGAGCGAGGTGGAGAGAGCTGAGTATGAATGGACAAGAAGGAGACTTTAACTAGCTGCCTCTGCCATTAAGAGCCTGTGGGGCAATTATGTCAGCAAACACAATGACCTCAACACTAGTATAGAGTGTTACTACACACAACAGCCTTCACACAGCTTATTCTCCCCGCTTCATAACTGAGGGTAAACAATTTTTCTTACGTTGAGAAAACCTACTAAAAGCAATTCTTAATATTTAACTTACTTTAAATGCTATAATGACGATTAAGTTTTTGTGTTTGCTTGTCTAAAGTGGTGTGGTCGTGATATCCGCTCCCCAGGCAGCAGATATCCACAGACATGGTTTTCTGGGCTAAATGCAGCCATAGCTTTAAAAAGACGTCCCCTTTCCATCCAGATTTGGTGGAGCAGTAAAAGATGAAATGCTCTCATCAGGCTTTTATAAAGACTTGAATTTAACCTCATTTCAACCATCCAGCAATACCCTACTGATCAACTTTTCTATTGATGAGGTCTAAAAGGCGTCTAAATCGCCATAAAAGCTAAACTTGATTAAAATTTGGTTCAGAAATTAAAGTTTTGCAGACACATGCATGTCTATTTTATTTTATTTTTTTGTCGAACACATTTCATTTGATTTATTTTGTGAAATGGTTGTGATCAGACAACCACGTAGCATCCACTGCAGGTACACAGAGTAGTACTACCATGTGGACGTTTTTAAATATATAAAAAAACATGTTTATGCCATTTATATAAATGTAAGTGCAGGTTATGTTTCTCATGGGGTTTTGTCTCATTGTGTATTGTGTCAACACTTTTGTTTTGTTTTGTTTTGTGTTTTGCGGTTTTTTTGTTTGTTTGTTTATTTTAGCAAGTTTTTGCACAGTCAAAACTCGTTGTTCCCACATGTTAGGGTGGCGTGGTGGTTAGCGCCTGCTGTGGCTCCACAGAGGGTTCTGGGTTTGAAGTTTGCAGAGGTGTGGAGGAAGAAACATGACTTTTCACTTTTCGGTCCAATCTAAACAAAGAGAGATGTATTTTTCTTAAAAACAGACACTGTTCAACTTTTCTTTTTCGCTAAAGTTCAAAGTTGTCCTGTTTCAGATTTTACCAGGAGGCTTCCAATAAATTATGTATTTGGCCAAAAGAATTCAGCATAATCAAAATGATATTAGAGCGATATCTAAAGTAAATTTATAAAACAAAACAAAACAAATGGATTACACTCAGATTATTATTATAGGGAGGTGGAGAGAGTCTTTAACAATTACTGTACAAAAAATACACAATTAAATGATTAAATGTAAATATTTAATTATTAACAATTGTATACACATATGCTGTGTAAATTTGCATAATAAAGTATGGTTCTAAAGTTTGAGACCTCAGGTAGAATTTAAAGTAAGTTTCTCAGACTGGGAAAATGTTCATGATAAGAAGAGTTGCTCAGTGACAGAGCTGAGCGAACGTGCTTCGGGCTAGAAAACGAGAAAACTAAAATTGTTTTAAGGAAATTAATTTGCTAATAAGATAAAGATAAATGAAACTTGAAAGAGAAACTATTTTAAACCTATTAACTATTCTAAAACTGAGCAGAACTCTTTATATGGGTGTTTCAATGTTATTTATACGCCACATTTAAGCACAGCAGGAGCTGACCTCAGCGGCTAAACCTAAAGGTTTGCATTTTTATACATCAGACTTTTAGAGAAGCTGGTCCCTGAACCATCTCCACCTCAGGATTTCTCAGGGTCAATCCTTTATGCCGATGTTATGACTGTCAGCCTCGCTAAACCCTCTGGGGTTGTCTGACACAGAGCAGCCACCCTCTGTTAAATCTGCTGCTATGAAATCATTAGAGCCGGACCTGCTGGTGGTCCGCAAGACCAAAGTACAGGACCTGACTTGGTCTGTGCGTGTGGAGCGCGAGGTTTGGATTGATGCTTCCATAAGGAACACAGTGGGAACCAACATGGATGCAAGTTGTATTTGACACATTTGAAAACTGTAACAATGTAATTATCATCTAAAGTCTTACTTATATCATTCTTTTAAGTAACATATCAGTATCATTGTTATATGCAAATCAAGTGTAAAATAGCTTCAAAATGCTTTTTGGCTTTTTAATATTCTATAAATCATTTTGAGCCATTTATTGGACACAAACATGATTTTTTTGGGGGTCCTCAGATGTGGGAATCTGCTTCCCATCCCTGTTACATATAATTTTAAAACAGGTATCTTCAGGTTTTGTACTGTTGGTCAGACAGAATAAGACGCTGGAAGGCACTGGTCTCTTGGAAACCATCATTTTTTTATCAATAATTTCTGTCATTAAGTTGACACAAAGGCAAAAACCATAATGTTTAGAGTTGTGATTCAGTTTTTTCTTTATTAAAAAAATTAATTGACCATAGCTGAAAAATAGAGACCTCTTTCTAAAGTATCAGAAAGTGTTATGAGCTGCTAATAGACAGCATAACTGCTGTTTCATAAAAGCCTGAGATTCATAATTTGAAAAAGTGTCCACATGATTTGTCAGATAAACAAACAAAAAGGGGGGGGGGTAAAAGGTTTATTACTGAAAGTGTTGGAGTTTATGTCGGTTTACGTCCCTTCAGCTCATCACCGTCACCTCTCTGCTCCACATTCCAGCCGTCCTGCTCTTATCTTTATTGGCTGAGGACGGGCAGAATTGCAGCAGTTAGAGGACAGTTTCTGGAGCTTTGAGACGCAAATGACCAGAGAGCAGACGTTCGTGGAGACGACAATCACTTATCAACAGATAGATGAGAGAATAAAATGTATGCGAGGAGAGGTGAGCAGCTTCAAACGTGGAGAATTTCCTTTTTGCTCAGATAATGAAATGGACAAGAAAATGAGACCAGGCTGAAAAAAAAAAAAGGAAAAAAAAAAAAAAGCACATGTGGAGTGTTGTGCAGTAAAAGTAAATGATCTGGTAAAGCTCCCAAATGACAAACAATAAAATGTATTTAACATGAGTTTCTACTCCAGAGGAGCCTGCGTGGGGTACAGCAAATAAAAAATGAATGAAAAGAAATGGTTTTTTTTGTTATATATCCCAGATCACATCAAACTAAAACACTACACCATCTATAACCACATAATTATTCCTGATGAACATGCAAAGAAGCCACAGACATCAATGATACTGAAACTTGCAGCTACATCATGTTTGTTTTACAAAGTCAGGCACACCACACAGATGGCTATGCTAAGTGTTCAACGTGAGTCGTATGAATGACATCACCGCCAGTGAGATCATATTTCAGGGAGAGAAAAGTGGAAGTAAAAACACCCGTGAAAATTTCATTGTTCACGGCATTATTATAAGAGAGGCAGATGTGTGAGAGCTTCTGCTTTATCGACATCAGCGGAGAGAAACTCCTGGTTGTCTCTGATAGTGTCTGATTTACACATAACTGATTTAAACAATTTTTTTGGGGAGCAAAAAGGGGACAAGATGCCTGATATTGGACCTGTTCACTGATATCAGCAAATAGGAGGACATTTACAAATGTCTAATATTGTAATTGATAGTTATAGTTTAAAAAAGATCTCTTTGTTTTCCCAACACAAAGGGGCCTATACACACATAAAAAAAAAGAAGAAAATATATATTATCTGGTTATTGGCCAAATTATACTTTAAAGTATCAGCACTGACTCACAGTTTTATAACTGGTGCGCCCCTTCAAAAATTTATAGAACATAAATTAAAAGAAAAAACACAAAATGCGAAAGTGTATAAATTGTACTCACGACAGGATGGATGATGGATGTTGGATGGATGGATGGTGGATGGATGGTGGATGGATGGCAAAAGACAAAAAGCTAAATAATGACGGGACAGAGATCACGCCCAGCTGCTGCTGATGTATTTATTCCACTTCATCATTTTTCTCACTAAAGTCATGCAAATCAATCTTCAAATGCAAAGCTATGACACACAGATGTTTAGGAAATTTACACACAATCACATCGCAATCGCAAGTGTCGTGTCTCAGCAGAAAAGATAATGCCATCTTGTATAGTGAGACACAACATGTCCCATTAAAACACCTCTTTTCCTTGATTTTTTGGACTCTCACATTCAGTCCACAATTTAATTTTTAATGCTCATGTAAGAAATCGCACCTACTGTATTAAGCTGGAGGCAAACAAATCTCAGAGACAGAAATCTTCAGACCTGGAATCATAAAAACAAAACTCTCATTGCGTGCAAGGGTAACAGATAAAATGATAACAATGATAATAAACAAATAATTTATGTGTAATTTGAGTGAAGTATGCCTGTAAGCCGGGAAACTACAAAGTAAGCTGTGGTGAGAATGTGTGAGGTTCACAGAATTTAACAAGCAGTAACACTCAAACTGATTTTTGACACCAGAGTTAAATTAGAAATGAGAATCAGAATGAGCTGATTTTCTGTTGACCTCAGCGTGACCTCGTGTGTAACAGCACAGGAGAGAATGATCATACACTAACTATTCACTGACATTTTTAACCTCTTTTGCTCCTCTTTAACACTGCACATAGTGGACACTGGAATTCCTGCTCCCATCGGGCACTGGGCCTCTCAGGAACTCCATGACCCTGCGGCATGATCCACTTTGCCCACATTTCCCAGAACGAGAAGGAGCCGCCATGTCTAATTGTACCCAGTGGGTTTAATTAGCTTTGCGTGCCGGCCTCAACATACACCAGAGGTGGATATATGTATATACTGTAAGAGCCTCTGTATGATAAACACTTGGAGCTGAGCGTGCTCCGCTTCATTTTCTGTGCTGAGCGTGCTCGGCTTTGAATCAGGGGGAATATTTGTTTGGAAATGTAGAGTTGAGGGTAAGCAATCTGAAGAGGAGGGAAGCAGTGTCTATTGAAAAATCTACATGATGACACAAACAATTATGAGGAGAATTCATAACAGGGCCAAGATGGCTCCTTATGACCTATTTTGGATGTTTCTCCTGGCAAAGCAGCAACAGAGGAGAGAGAGCGAAAGAGAGAGAGATGACTGAAGTCTATTGGGGCTGAAAGCAAAATATGAAGAGACTATTACCGCTGCTCAGGTCTTTCAGCACCTCTAGTGATAGCAGGGAAAGGAAAAAAAAGAGAGATCAAAAAGAGGGAAGGTTCTGGTTAAAAATTTGAGAGAAAGAATGGAGGCGAAAGGAGAATAAGAAGTGGAGAAAGTGATAGAGAGAGATGAAGAAAACGAGTACGAGGGCGTGTGGGTGTATGACCAGTGTTGTATTTCATCTCTGTGTAGTGGACGTCTTAATCAACAGTGTCAGGTTTTCTTTTTGGAGGTTGCATGGTGTTTTTCACGCTGACAGCGGAGGCAACATGCAAGTGGCAAACAGGATAGAGAGGAGGCTCATAAGCAGCACCAGCTTTTGCAGACAAATATGCCAAATGTAATATCATTGTTTCATGCAGTTATTTGTTGACTTGCAGAGGGACTAATTGCACATCTGAATTTACACTTTAACGGTGGATCTAAAACAAAAACAAACAAAAACAAAAAACACATTTAATTTTTCTTTTAGACCAAAGGGAAAATACAGGAGTCCAATAAGTTCAGGAAAAAATAAATAATTACTGCTCACATCTCCTTTTTTCTTTCATTTTAAGGTCTAAGTTGCAAAAAAAAAAGAAAAAGAAAAAAGACCCTTCCCATCCTCCTCTCGCCTTTGAACAAATGTAATATTTGAAACAAAAATAACTGAAAATGGATTTTAGAAAAGAAACAGCTGCACAATTTATCACACATGTTAAAAAAAAACAATACTGTGCCTGTAAATAATGTATCTCATCCATCTCTCATTATTATGAAACCTTTGTTTAGGTGAAAACTAAGCTGCTGTTTCTGCTATTCTAACGCATTTATGTCCTAATGCATTAAATTCCCCTCACGGAATTAGTCCTATATTATAATTCCAGTAACTCTGCGTGCTATTGCTCATAACTTGCTGTATTACAGAACTAAACATCCACTCCGGACAGAATATCTCATCCTCAGAGGCGAGCTTGATGACATTAATAGCCAGTTGTATATTATCTAAATTTCAGGTCTTATCAGCACACAAAAAGACATCGATGATACATTCAGTAAATATCTGCTAGAAAATAATTCATATAAACATGCATTTCTTCATTAATTTTCTGTCTTTATTTGAAATGCTATTTTATTGATTCAGTTTATTTTTATGGAACTTTTTACTGTTCCTGTTGGTTGAATTCTCTTCGCACACGCTTTAAGTTTTTCTTCATTAAAGCATTTTATTTGGAAAAGAGGCTTATTATTTAAAGGTCCATGCTACACGCTCCCATAATAAAAAAGAGCTCAATAAAATAACTTTGGTCCTGCAGTATGGTGCATCAAAGTATAAGAGTTAGAGTGGCCATGATGAAGAATGACTCCCTTAAGAGTATCAAATAAATGAGCAGCAAATTTTAGCGCTGTGGCTTTTCCAGGTAGTGTGAGCCCCTTTGGTATTTTAAAACGCAGCAATTATACGTTTGGACGGTGCAGAATCAATCATAGCCTTTTTAAAAAAATTATTATTATTTTTATTTTTTTATTTTTTTATTTGGCCATATAAATGCAGTGGACTTAGAAGTATCAGTGTGGCTGTAAACACATATAAAATCTCCACAAATTTGAATGAAGAATAAAAGTATATTGTGGGAAAGTGAATGAAAACAAGAGGAAATAACGCAAAGCATTGTGCGCATGCATATAGGAACATTTCCTTGCAGAGTTGCGTGCATTCGTGTGAAGTAAGGAACATAAAGTTGTGACTGATGATTATTTATTGTAGCGCAGGTTGGTCGGTGAAATATGCTGCAAACTCCTGAGCTGTAAACAGTGAGCAGGCCAGGAGAGCTTTTATGGAATACTTGTACTCGTCCTGCAGGAGGGTGACACCCCCTGATTTATGGCTGTATTTAGATAAGACGCCGCCGTAAATGGTTTCTAAATAGCGTCAAGGTCATGTAATGTAATGGGATAATGTTTTTAGGCGATGGCGATAAGATGATGTGTTTAGTGTGTGAGGAGCTGCGCAAGGAAGAAAAAAAAAGAAAAGAAAAGAAAGAAATGATAAAGCCGGCGCAGGCCTTCTCCTTGAGGTATGACGAGAGCTGACTTTGTGTTTGCCAAAAGCACCAAAAAATTCCTCAAACGGTTCACTTACACTTCTCATTGCTCTCTGACATACACGTCATGTTATTACTGGAAAATTAGACGTGGATAAAATCTCGTCAGGCCTTTTCCACTCTGATAAAATTGTTTTACATTTTGACGTGTGACACCCACAAAAAAAAAAAAACCAAAAAAAAAAAAACGGCCATTACGCCTTAAAGAAAATATTTTTTTTTTAAATCCCAGATAATCATTAAAGAAGGTTCTGGGAAAGAAAAGTAATTCCATGTTTTCGATGAAGGCGTGCGCAGGTTAAACACGCTGAAGGACGAGAAAGCGGATAAAATCGTGTCGACTGTACAATCTATGCACATTTTTCTTCTTTTGAGTGTTTATCAAAATGTTTAGCAAAAAGATAAGGTTTGTTATGTTCATATTATTTAAGATTATTATTTTAAAAAACAATCGAATTGTCTACATTTCTGAGTTGGTAAATATTTTTCTCTTTAAAATTTATGCGCGCGCCTTAAAAAATCCTTATTCACATATTTTATATTGAAATCTCTGCATCTATATAGTCCAACATAGAATTATTAATTCAAATATAAATACAGAGACTTATTTCTGCCACTGATTTGCAGCAACCTTATATTAAGTATATATGCCTTTAGAGATGGTGCGTCAAGTCAGTGCGTCAAAGCTTTCCAAAAGTAAAACAAGACTTTCAAACCGACAAAAAGAGATTTACAAAGTTGTTTCTCCTGCACAGCCATCAAACAAATTCAACAAGCCGATATTTGCTCCTTGTGTAGGGTTTGAAATTATGGTGCATGTTTTTAGAAGCCTTTGGAAGACTCTCCTCCCATTCTGGGCGCTCCATTCCATTGGCTGCGTCCTTTCCACGCGGATATCCAAGTCATATAAACCTGGGGCCTCACACCTTCACCAGGGTCAAATTTCCTGGGCAAATCAGAGCTACCTCGTCGGGAAACGATTTCAAGGAGGAAACGCAAGTGGAGCTCTGCACATCGTCGTGATTTCTTCAGTGGAATTAAAAACGTTTTTACGTTTCGCGTGGGCTGAAGTCGCTTTCAGAATGAATACGATGTGAAAAATCGGTGGCTGGTTTGGTTTGACTCGTAAATAAATCAAGAGGAAGACATATTTAATTCTTGAATGATTTCTTTTGGCTGTAGATCCCCGAGCAAAGATCGTTTTGGGGCTGCAGCAGAGAGAGGCCGAGGGAAAACACGGCAACGACCATATTTGCTACCCCGCTCAGCATGAACCTCATCGGTGGCTACCAGCATCACCACCACCTGATGCACGAACCCTTCCCCTTCGTCCAGCGGTGTCACCAGGATGCGCCGTACTTCCAGAGCTGGGTGGTAAACCACGGCGAAGTGCCCCCTGATTTCCAGATTCAGGCGCCGTACCCGGCCGCGGAGCTGGGAGCGCCAGGAGCGACGCACGATGCCCGGCTGGAGGGGCTCCAGGCCGGGATGGGGAAGAGGAGAGCGTCGGGGCCGAAGAAGGAACGCCGGAGGACGGAAAGCATCAACACAGCTTTCGCCGAACTGAGGGAGTGCATCCCCAACGTGCCGGCAGACACAAAACTGTCAAAAATTAAAACTTTACGCCTGGCGACCAGTTACATCGCGTATCTGATGGACGTCCTAGCCAAAGACTCCGGGGAGACGGAGGGCTTTAAGGCCGAAATTAAGAAATTTGAAAACCGGGATTTGAAAAGAAAACGGGAGTTGGTAAGTTACGATTGCTGGAGTGAAGTGCCAAACCAAAATGGCTCCAAGCCAAAACATGTTACATTTTTCTGTGATTCAGTAACATATTAGTCAGTGTAAAAGCAGCTGTAGTCCAGAAAACTGGACTGAACAATTCAGCGTGGTCTATCAGATTGCAGGAACATTAAAGTTTAGCCTGCAAATTTTTAGAATTATATCAATTTATTTCCCTTAAATTAATATCTAAGTAAAATAGCGCAAGGCCAAATTATATTTTCAACCAATATATTAATAAAAATAAAGTTTGCGACTGTAAAGCTTTGAGATTTATTAATTATAGTGAATAAAGTGAATCAACAACAGTTACATTTCTGAAGTTTTTAAAAAATTATTTATTTATTAACTAGCTCGTAATCATAGCCGAAGAAACGTAAATGTCCTTTGTTTATTAAAAATACCATAAATTATATTTTAGTCAAATAATAAAGTTAGTATCGTTGATATGAAGTTAAAACATTGCTAGTTAATACTGGTAGGTATTTGGCTACGTTTAATGTTGTGGTCAGGAACTGGCTTACTTTCACTTAGTGAGATTCTGTGATGTCACAGCCCTGAACGCGTCACTAAACCCTCCAAATTTTCTTCAGGTTACATAATGAGGAAAAACTTTGCAGATTAATAAGTGGTACGCAGATATCACAGGAAATGGCGCAAGGAGCTAAAATAAAATGAGCAAAGTGACCCTGAGCTCTCTCTCTCCCGCTGATTATGTTGTGGTGTTTTGGTTCCCCTCCTCATCCTCCTCCTCATCCTCCTCCCACAGACTGACGGCCTGCAGGAGTCTTTAGGAGCCGAGAAGAAGGTGAAGGGCCGGACCGGGTGGCCGCAGCAGGTCTGGGCTCTGGAGCTCAACCAGTGACCTCCTCTTCCCCGTCCAAAAATAAATACATGAAATGAAATAAAATAAACCTCCTCAGAGACTCTGGACACAAGTCAGATTTAAAGTAAAAGAAACCACTGACTGAAACTGAACACACCGCTGTGGAAGTAAAGGCGCTGCGCAAAGAAAGAAAGGGGGGAAAAAACCGAACGGACAACACGGGGATAAAAGGTGGAGGCACGGTGGAGAACTCCGGGACAGACATCTTCCTTTCTCCGGGTGTGGTTTCTAAGCCGACTCACAAATCTGACTGTAGGTGTTTGATATTTGTGGTATTTCTGCTTTCTTTATGTTTTCCACCCCTGCGGACCAGATGTTGCGACGGAGGGTGTCAAAAACACATCTGCCTCCCTTTTAAATCTGCGTTTATCGGACGCTGTCTTCCCATTTAAAGCAAATGGAGCATAAAATGAATAAGTTATAAGAAAAAGGAGAAATTAAGCCATTTAAATTTAAATATGCTTATTTTAACTTGAAACTGCATCAGAATCTTCTTTTTTTTTCATTGCGTTTCTGGTGCGATTTACCTTTTTTTTGTTTTCAGATCAGAGAAATAGGTGTTGATTTCTCGGTGTTTGTAATTTATAGATTTTTGTACAACCAGGGCGTAATCATAGCTTTCAGTTCTGTGCGTGTTGGCGTGTTATTTGTCACTTCTAAATTTAATCACTTACCCTGAACTTACTGTACTCACTTTCATTAATGTAAACCAAAAAAACGTGTACAAAACAAGAACAGGGAATAATTACCACATCAAAATAAAATCAAAATAGTGATATTTAACTTTTAAATCAGGGATTAAGTAAGTTCTGACAAATTCCGATGGTTTTATAGATGTTTGGATTTTAACAGGCTGGCCTCTCTTTAACATCGGGAGTGAAGCTAAAATAAACTGGCGCCGGAAGAAACACATTTTTAAAGGGGAAACGCGTTTCTGTTGTCACTGTTTCGCCCGCTGTAATATTTCATTTTCAGGCATTTTCGTCCCCTTTAGGTTTTCCCAGGTCGCTCATCTTCCAGCAGACCCTCCTGTGTGTGTGTGAACTCTCCACACTGTTGTTTCTTGTAAGAATCGTATTGAATTTGCTGAATCTACCTCAAATACTCTACATGATATCATTTTCCGCTGGGAGAAGACAGCGACTGTTCAGTTAACGCAACCTTATTCAATCCGTCCTGTAACGCGAAAACCCCAAAGGGATAAACGTTTATTATTGTACGCAGTGGTGATGGAAATGTGCATTAGATGTGAAGTGATATATATATATATATATATATATATATATATATATATATATATATATATATATATATATATATATAGTTCCGTAAATAAATGAATTATTTTAAGACAGTAGCTGTGTGTGGTTAAAGTGTTTTTTTTTAAAACCCCTCTTGTTTAAAAGTTATCGACTGACAATTATGGCACAGTCAGTTATTATTATCCATTTCTTTCGCTTATCCCGTTCAAGGTCGCGGGGGTGCTGGAGCCTATCCCGAGAGGCAGGGCACACCCCGGACAGGTCACCAGCCTGTCGCAGGGATAACACAGAGAGACAGAGAACGTTTTGCACTCACATTCAAACAATTTAGAATCGCCAATTAACCTAACCCCACTAACAGCATGTCTTTGGACTGTGTGGAGGAAACCGGCGCACCCGGAGAGAACCCACGCAGACACGAGGAGTACATGCACACTCCACACAGGAAGGCCCCGGCCAGATGATGGAGTTGAACTCAAGACCTTCTTACTGTCAGGCAAGGCAACAGTGCTAACCACTGCTGCTATTATTATTATTATTATTATTATTAATAGTAGTAGTAGTGGTGCTGTATTTTTAGCCATGCAGATGGTACCATTTCTTGGTCCCAGGTAAAAAAGTAAAAAAAATTTTTTTTTAAATCAATAGTAATTAAATCTGTATAGATGATTAATTTTTTATTCAACAGGAAAAAAGTGTTTATTTAAAATTTAATATTTTTCATTATTTTCTGACAGCCTTCTTTAAATCCAGAAAAAAAAATCTTTCAAAATTAAATGTTAAAGGATTCTTAATTTGTCAGGTGTTGCCAACTCTCAGATCATTATACTAGTTATTATGCCACATACACCAACCTTTTCTATTTGTTTTGGCGTATTTTAAATCTACATATAATTTAAAATAACATAAAAAGGAGCTTGTGACGCCTTATCGTGTAAGCCAAATGCTGTTCAAGAAACGGATTACTTTGAGAAAGAAACTGTCCTGTCGTTAAATAACTGCTACAGGGTTAGAGTCTGCTCTCCAAATTTCCCTCCATATGAGTTATTCAGTATTTTAAAAAATATTATCATTACAACGTCTAAAAAAAAGTGTAGCGTGAAATAAGTTTTGTTTAGAAATTTAAAAAAGTGTCATCAATGGACTGCTGTCCTATTGCAGGGGCAACGGCGACACCTTGTGGTCAATGAATGTCATTGTAATACTCAGCACGAAAAAACTGCAACTTTTAATCAAGTAAACGTTTTTCTTCATTCTTAATTGTAGCTGTTAAAAATAAAAACATATAGCGCGTGTATGTGTGTGTGTGTGTTTGGGAGGAGTTGTTAAGAGAACAATCTGTGCAGTGTATTTGATCAAAAAAGCATACAGTGACAAAATCTGTCACAGAAATCATTGAGTATAATTTTCAGGGTCATATGGAGCCCTGTGCTCTCATGCAGAGGACACTGCTTGGAAACTGGAGTTACACCAGTTTAAACATCATAATCTTACTTAAGTTATAGTACTTTAGTATCAAAGTATATTTAAATTACCCCAAACAATAGTACTTACTATACAGGATCATACATTATTGAATCAATAATATGTATATCACTTTAATTAAAATAATCTCCAGCTGCAGCAATACTTATCACTAGGCACCTTCACCTATAGTAATACAGACTAAGGTATTTATAGAGTTCTATTTTATTTATGGAAACAGTGACAATCTTTTCAATGAGTGGTCTGGAGCATAAATTTGCATGTAAAATATTTAAAGTACAAGTGTATTAAAAATATACTTAAGTAAATGTACCAAGTATTGTCACATCACTGGTTCTATCCACGCTGTGATCAAATTGCGCTGGGCATTGTATGATTAGATTTTTGGTAAGGCTCTCTGGTCACACCCCTGACATATTACAGATCTGTAAATGAGCAGAGATGGGCCTTCTCCTTCTTCCTGTACAATACATTTATTTATATTAATAGAAGCAACAAGCAGTCATCCTTAAATATGTTTCTTTTTCCCCCTAATACAACAATTAGATTAACATGGCATGACCTACATGTTAATAAAGATGGATGTTCCCTACGTGACACTAACAAACCTACAAGCAAAATTAAAATGTGACACTTGGGGGGAAAGCGTGTACATCCATGCTACCACCAAAAAAACAAACAAACAAAAAAAAAGGATGTGTCTGTAAAAGTTGTCCATTGCCTGGAGGCTGCAGCAGTGCTTTAAAAATTTAAATAAACTTGCAGGTTGTCAGCAGTGCGTTTGATTTGTCACATCGACAGGTGGTAAACGACGGCTACACACCCAACAACTCCCGGTCATTTCCCACCACTTCCTGCAGCTTAAAAATAAATAAATAAACTGAACAAAAATTAAAACAAAAAAATTTTTTTTTTTTGCTTAAAATGTGATCTGATGCCATTTTGCTGCCAAATAAAGCATGCTGGACTGAAGCAGCAGGACTACCACAATAAAAATGGTAAATCTTTAAAAATCTAAATTTCACCTGCTGAGACAAAAGGATAAATCACATACAACCAGACACTTTTGAACAACTTGCAGAATTAAGGCTGAACTAAAGCTTACTTAAACTTAAACTGGTTTAAAGGAGGGAAAAAAGAAAAAAAAAAATCAGCATGTGTATGTTCACAGGTACAAAAAACAACTAACAAGTAAGAGAAGAGTGAGTCACAATTTATCACATCCTTTAAAGATTAAACATCAGTACTAGGCTCTTTTTTAAAAGTCTTACACATTATTTATAATCATCTTTACTGTTTGACGCTTTTAAAGAGTGAACCTGAGCCTGAATATTTTTGATGTGACTTCAGTTCAAGGTGGCATTTCTTGTCCAACAGTCGCTTATGATGAAAGAAGGCAAATAAAAATAAAAAATCCCACTTGCCGTCGCGTTATTCAGCTCCGTCTCGCTGTCCTGTTTGGCACAAGTGTTCCTCACTGTGAAAATGTTAACAGTCAACTTGGCAAAGAAAACCAAAATTACTAAAAGATATCTTTTTGACTCTTAAGGCAGCTGTATTTGGACATTGCATTCAACTAAGTTGCTCGAGTCGGACGCTGTTCCTTTGTACATATAGACAGTTGTAGACTGTAGACGTACTGTATGACAACATACAACTCTGCAGAGTGAGTCCTGGTAATTAGCAGTCTTCGTGGTCCTGGCTTTCATAAAAGAGGGAATACCTTAGAGCGGGTCGAGTCAGAGGGGAGAGACTGCATTACTGTGAAGACGGCCAAGTAAGCCAAAATGAACTCATCCCACCCTGGATTTCTGTTTAGCCTCCTTTAAGGACAACAGCGGTTCATGTTCTGGTCTCACAGGGGTGTTCGAGGGTGCAGAAGGAGCTGGTTTTGTTTTCTTTCTGCTGTTAGTGAAGCCCAGGTTTAGCCCATAGCTACAGCTGCTGTGGTTGTAGCTGCGGCTGTGATTGTTGGAGGGGAAGTTTAGTCCAGCGGTTTGCCACCGTCCCCTTTCTGATCCAAGCGGCTCTTGCTGCTCTTCACCATGTAAATAAAGTAGGTCAGCGTCTCCTTCTCGTTCACCGGAATATTCCGGAAGTGACGGCTCACCGTCTGCAGAAGGGAAGAAAGAGGGCCGAGGTTAAAAGACAAGCTAAACTATAAATCTTTCAATGACAGTCTTTTTGTTTTGTTTTGTTTCCAGGCTGTGTCAGATGCCCAGGGCCCCATTTCTTAAATGGAGAAGTGTGAGACTGGATCTACATAAGTGCAGAATTTTTCCTCCCCATCATTCATGAATTGAGTCCACAGATCCAGGAGGATATCTGGATCCAGATTAATTTGTGGTATTTTATTAAGAAGACTGAAGCAGTCTCAGTTGTTTCTTGTCTCAATTTCATATGCATTTCTCACATCGGTTTTCCAGAAATTCCTGCATCCAGATTTGGAGAAAGTCCAAAAATGAATAACTTCTAAGTTGGGCCAAGCCCCACTTTTAGTAACATGTTTATGAAAATTATGCTAACAGACAGAAAAATCAAACCAATCACATAATAAGGACCAGTCTTAGTAAAACAGGAAATACACATTGCTGGTTATGTCTGAACAGCCTAGAAAGCAAGGCTTCCCTTAGAAAGACCCACGAATCAAGAGAAGACACAAAGGTACTTGCAAGACTGTTATAGCTACAGCACCCATCAGCAAAAGAAGCATTTAAACTGAGCCTAACAAAAAAAAATAATTATATATATATATATATATATATATATATATATATATATATATATATATATATATATATATATATATATATATATATGTTTCCTTTACCTTTCTTTCATAAAGCCAAACATCCTCCCTGCAGCCTCTCACATTGCTTTAGTTCTCCTGAACGGGGCTGAATACAGGGCAGCTGTAACTGGCTGTGGGGCTGTTGACTGGTGCTTTATTAATGATGTGGGAGGCTCGTTAATAGGAGGGTTTGAACCTGACTAAAAGCCTGGGGAAACATCCAACTTGCAGCCCAGTTTTATTTCATTCATTCCCACTGTTAGCTCAACACTGCATCCGACCCCGCCTGACCCCACCTCAGGCTGAGTGGGAGCACTACGCACAGAAGGTATTTGTAAGGATGAGGGCAGAGCCAGCTGCATCAAGTCCACCTGCTGATTTGGGAAATTAGTCTAACAATCTCTCTGTGAGCCATTACTGCTGAATGGGACCTGCAACACTTCCTATATCACGGCACACGCTAATGAGAGCAGCTCAATATTCCCAAAGAAATCTTTAAAGAGCAACTTGCAGGTTGAATGTGGAACAAATGTTTCCTTGAAAGCATAGTGCTACATTTTAATATGATTTTAATGAAAGAAAAAAACCAGTATGATGTACTGGATTAAAAACCCAAATCCACTTGCACATTAATCTCACTGATGACATCACTCCTGTGCTCCCCGTTAATCTGAACAAAATCACTGATTAAATAACGCCTTAAACGACACGGATCACTTGTGTAGTCACGTGATCTGCCTTTGTGCTGTTACCTCTGCCAGCTGGGCCTTGTTGAGGCCGGGCCTGGTCTGCAGCTTGTAGTGTCGCTTGTAGCGTCTCAGTGTGTTGACCTGCAGCTGGAAAAGGTCCACCTGAAACCACCAAGAGAAACAGGGACTCAGTGAGCCAGTTCAAAGTGATGAGGATCTTTTTTTCATCCTGCCTTCATCTTTCTATGATTTATCTAAGACTCCCAGTGGCTTCTGCCTCTTTTTATGCTTTTAAAGGAGCTGAAATTTTAATGATACCCAAAGAGAAAGTGGGTCAATGCTGCATTAAAATACATGAAAACAACTAAAGACAGAGCTGGTGTATATGCATATGAAAAACATCCACTTCGGGGTTTCGAGGCATTTAAATGCATCATTACTAGCCACTAGGAATGCTGTTGACCATAATGAGAGGGGATCCTTATTAACTGCGTGTACACAGATCTCATCATTACAACCCCCCAAAAATTAATACAAGGAAACAATTAATCATCCACAGCAAACTCTCTTTAACAGTGCAAACCTTATAGTACATGTTAATAAACGGGTACTAGTAGCTAGTCAGGTAGAATAACAGGACAAACCCTCAAGGTATGCAAAGCAACAGCTGGATAATCCAGAATTGTTCTGGAGAGAAGTGATGCGGATCGATGAAACTGCGATCGAAGTTTTTGCATCTACCACTTTAGATGGTTTAAAGAGCAGATCCAACAACTCCTGATGTAGATGTCACAGAGTCAGTAAAGAAAGTGAAACTAAAATTCTCTGGCTGCTATTGTAGCAAAATCATGCAAAGCATTCGTCAAAATTCACCATGCACTGCTTAAAGACACAACACCTGCTAACTTTTTACATACCAGGTAGGTGGAAAATGTCAAACTCAAGAAAACTTGAATATCTGAACAACAGAGCTTAGCCATACAGAAGCATCAGGGGTAACATTTTCGTCCACATTACCTCAGGCACCTCCACATCGTGATCTGGGGATTCTCCTCCATCGTCACTCGTCTTCCTCTTTCTCTTGTTGCGGACACTCTGGATGAAATTCTTGTGAAAGTCGCAGATGTAGAGATGTCGCACCTGCAAAAAGATGCAAAAAACAAGTGTAGGCCATTTTTAGATTGGTTATTAGAGGTCTCAAAATGCTACTTAAGCTTCTGCTCTAATATCAGCCAAAACAGCACTTCTCTGTTTGCCATTCAGCTCCAGGCCTCTTTGTTTGTTTGTGGTATCTTAACACAAGCAGCTACGCAGGAACCTATTCAAAACGTGTGACTCAAAACAGGAAGTGTCCCATGGACGACCTCCACACTGAAACAGCGATTCTACACTCTGCTCATCTTACATGCATCGTCTCAGCTGAGTCCCTCTAATGCAACACTTCCTGAGTCCTTGTGTGACCTGAAGCACGCAACTCCTCAAGGCCACACTTTCACCATGTGACGTGCCGCACAAGTCCTTACGTGTCAAGAATAAAACCAGGCCAGCAAACACACTAATCAAAAATAAGCTAATTCCCTGAGCTAACACCCAATGTGTTCTGGGACACACAAGACCCAAAAGGCAGTGGACACAATGACGACCACAAAGTGTACAGTGGCTTAATGCAGCAACATTAGAAATCCTTATACTCATTGATATGACACTGCTGTGCAATTAAAGGCAAACTGAAGCCTGTAGGTTCTTCTAGATTTTTGAGCGCTGTGTACACACAGCAACACGTCTTCATCGGGTAAAAGACGCACAGCAGATGACACAAGGCCGGTGTATAAACCTGCCAAAAGGATTACTATGTGATTGTGGTAATTTAGTTAAAGACAAGCACGCCATATGAGTATAATATAATTATTCATAGCCTCAAACCTTAGGTGTTTTTTTGTTTTTGGCATTGTTGCTTGCATTGTGAGACCTGTGTACTTGGATAAATTCATTTATATAAATATTGTGGCATACTTAAAATAACTGCATTGAGAATTAAACACAGGAGCTGGACTAAATCAGCACCTACTGCAGTCCCGACACAGTAAATTAGTTGGTCATTTACTGACTGTTTAAACCAGTGTTTCTCAAGCTGTGGGAGCGCCCCACTAATGGGCAACAGAACTGCTGCAGGTGGGGTGGAGATGACTAAAGGAAAAATTAAGCAGAAACTAAGTTTTTGAGTTTGTTTATTCATTTAGAAGATGACATTCAGCTTTGATTCTGACTCGCTGTTTCGGTTTATAACTGAGAAAGAAGATTTTCATTTTTCCCCACCTTCTAAAGTGGGGCACGTGCAAAATTTTGTTCACATTTGTCTGCAGCTTTTCAAATGTGCCAATCTGCTGACTTTCTCTGTTTTGTCACTCAGTAAGGTGACCTTTTCTCAGTTTGAAAATGGCACTCCGGACGATAAACTGACTGACATAGGAATCAAAACCAGCATCCAGAATTACCTGGCAGACTGTCAGGTCTGATAACATTAGATTTCAGCGCTACATCTTTCTTCAAAAACTAAATTGCCAAGCTAGGACCCTTGGGGCCCTCTGGGGTTGGGGACAGCTGCTCTGTTAGGCCGTTTAGTCCTTCTCTTAGGATGTCTGCTCACTCCAAATAAAGTGCTGCCTGTCCCCAGATACTAGGTGACGTTATCATAACAGGCAGGAAAAATAAATCAAAATATGAGAACAAAACTTTTTTACTATGTCTCGGTTTCGTGAGAGACACTCAACAAGAGTCTCTCACGTAGCACACGCAGGGCACGTGATCACTGCTGCCAAAGACAGCTGTAGCAAATGTGTATCAGGCAGCGGGTGTCATGAAAAACTGCCATAAAAGCAGCCAAAGATCTTCACTAGATATATAAAGTCTCGAGGCTGTGTGGGGTTCAACTTTAATCACGGTCGAAAAACGAGAAAACGCATGAAGCAACTGGCATTATAACACGGACGGTTACTATAACCGGACTGGCATTAAGCAACTCGTTAAGCTTCCCTGGCAACAGCCATTTTACGAGGAACGGCGGGGGCGTGTTGGAGAAAACTGTTGCGACGACAGAAAGCTCCGAGTTAGGACAGTACAGTCCTACACGACGCCCAGGTAACAAGTACGGCCTCACAGTTAAACTTAACAGCAGTGAGGTCTGCTGCCAGGACCACCGCAGTCTGCTACTTTAACTCCAGCAGGCCTGGTCCGGAAAGCTCCAACTCCTCCTCCGTATTCACAATAACTGACGCTAACCGGCTAACTAGCATTAGCTGACAGCTGCTCAGATTCCACCAACTTTCAGCCATCACCCCACACTTTGATTTTCAAGACTTAAAGACAGGATAACATGGTCGGTCTTACGCTTTTGTCGATGTCTAGTTTGAGCTTCTTCTGCGATATGCTCTTCTGGATTCTCTTGCTGAAGGAGGCGTTTCCAGCAGACCGGCCGCAGCGCTCTCCGTCCTCGATCAGGCAGCAGCTCTGCCCGTAAAACGGCGGAGCAGGCGGTCCATCGTGGCTATCTTCCTCTGTGCTGAATCCATTCATTCTGTACGACTGTGGCGGCGTGCGTGCTAAGCCCCAGCGATATGTTTGTAATAAGAGTTTTCAAAAACAACAAAAACACGGCGTCAGGTGGGACACTAAGCCTCCTGTTCACCCGTTGCCCTTCTATGAAAATCTGGCAACGTTAGCTACCGCGCTACCTTGGCTAAGTGGCTACAACATGAACTAACAGCCCTTGACGTTTGATGCCGACTTGCAGCTTATTTCAAAACGTGATCCCCCCTCGGGTTGAAGACATATTCGTGTCTATATGCGACAGACTGGCGCCGCCAAGTAGTCGCCGCTAACGCAGGCTAGCTCTTATGCTAGCGGTACAGCAAGGTGGATGAGCTGCCGCTGATGCAGAAATTCCTTCGGTGAGATCTCCGCAGTAAGTCCCTGTAACCAACCGTTGCTTCTCTGCGTACGACAACAACCTATATGCGATTCTGGGCTATAAAGAGACTGCCGGCTACAGAATCTAAACCAACTTTGACAAAATTACAAATTTAACAGTGTACACATCTAACGATCACGGCACTCTTTCAGAACAGATCCTACAATGGAACATGCTGCGTCTGTGGGGCGGAAGTTCCCATCCCGAACGCCGATTGGCCTGTTTTATACAAAGGCGGGCCTAAAGTGCAAAATGACATTCCCATTGGCTGTAACAGTCATCAATCTTATAGACCGTTTCTTCCTGTATCGTTCGCCGTCATATGTTTTCTACTATGAATCAGAGTTAAAGGTGGCGTTGCCGCCAGTTAAAGGGGCTTTTGACGACACAGCACACTTCCGAAATCACTTTTTGCTTCATAATGTGAAAGTTGTATGGGTTTTTTAACGAGTCACAACTTCTATCACATGAAGTAAGCACCCAAAATTGACGAGAGAAACCCACATTCATGAAGTCTGACACCGAATCGTGTGCCTTGTTTAGATACAAAGGAGACATTAACTAATTTTCTTACGCTTACTGTTACAGTTACTCATTTACCACTTCAAACCATCCTACATGTCAATATTAGCGGACTGCCTTGTAATCTTCGTGCTGCATGCTCCGCAAGGAACAGTTTGGCTACGCGAATAAGGACAAAGCTGACACAACCACGGTGCAATCCCACCTTTGACCGCTCGGGGGAGACAAAAGCTCACAAATGAGTAAAATCCTGAGGAAGAACAGTCGATTTCTTCATATGCTGTGCATTGATTTGCACTGTAGTTTTATTTCACTAGTTTGGTAACATCTTGAGCTGTGTAAGTTTGATTTAACTCTCAAACAACCAAGCTATTTTAGTAACTAAAAATGTCTGGTTTATAGTTTAACGGCTGTAGTTGTGTTTATTATATTCACAGGGCGAAAGGCGGGGTACACCCTGGACAGGTTACCAGTCTGTTGCAGGGCAATCAACCATTCACGATCACATTTAGAGCTGCTCGATTATGAAGAATCACGATTATTTTGGTCAGTATTGAAATCACGATTATTTAACACGATTACTCAAGGTAATGACAGTTATCACGACTAATATTACTAGGAAGAAATTGGACCAAGTTATTTAGACCAAATAAATTTGCTCACATTTTAGTGACTGACACAACATACTCACAGATCCTGTACATTGGTAGGGACGTGAGTCCAATGGGTTTCCGGGGGGCGGGGCAATCAGGGTCCGGTGCTGTAGGAAAAGCAACCTGCCCTCCCTTGCTAATCATGCCACGTGTTTTTAGGAACATAACGGACGTTATTTGATATGTCACGGGAGGTGCAGGTTAGGTTACAGCGTCGATTTCTCGCTCGATAATTAACGGTAATTAACACATAATACACCTGCACAACGTGGCTGGGCACTTAACGTAGGTTGTAGGGCCGCAAAGACTCAAGGCTGCAGCATAAGTCAGGGCTAAGAGCATATGGAGCGTAATGTGACAAAATCATTTTAATAATAATCGTTTTTTGTCGATTACACTGTTTTTGTGATCGTTTGGAGCCGAAATTGAAATCAAATTTCGATTAATTTGCACAGCCCTACTCACATTCACACTCACCATTTAAGCCAAGCCAACGGGCCTAATCCCATGCATGTTTTGGACTGTGGAAGGAAGCTGGAGTAACTGGTGAGAACTCGCATAAGGACAGCGAAGGCCTTGGCTGGCTGGTGGATACCAGCCCAGGACCTTCTTGCCGTGAGGCAACAGTGCTAACCACAGCTCCACTGTGCTGCCCAGTTTTTGTTGTTGTTGTTGTTTGTTTTTTATCTGTGACAGATATTTTGAAAATAGATATTAAAATTAATTTTCTTTTCCAAAATTAATCACATTTGTTTAGACAATTCTTGTATACTTTTTGGTTTTTCATCTTTTGTTACTTCCATGCCTCTGTTTAAAACATATTTAAACACACACATCTCCTTTGTAGATGTGTAATTTTCTAAAATAGTTTAACTTGAATTATCTGAAGATTGTAACTGTCAAAATGAAATGCCTAATTATGGAAACATTACCTATAACTCACTGTAGTATCAAAGCCCAAAAATTATTCAAAAGAAATGTAAAAATGATGAGCCAATTCTTGTAAAAAAAAACCCAAAACAAAACTGTAAAACTGTTGTGGCAAAAGTAGACAGACAAATTCAGGTCCGGGCATCATCTCTGCTATCAAAGCAGAGATGCCTAGACCTCGCTGTCCCCAGCCACCTCTTCTGGTGGGATAGGGCGGCATTTTCAATCCATCTGTTGATCTCCTGCTCCTTCCTTCCCTCGCTGGTGAGCAAGACCCCAATACAC
This sequence comes from Pterophyllum scalare, assembly GCA_024447675.2. Taxonomy (NCBI): domain Eukaryota; kingdom Metazoa; phylum Chordata; class Actinopteri; order Cichliformes; family Cichlidae; genus Pterophyllum; species Pterophyllum scalare. The sequence continues at coordinate 82,104 of JAMQGT020013476.1, forward strand.
TTTTAGTCCTCCACTTGAATGACTTTATAGCAAATCTGAGCTGTAGGTCATTGTTCAGTGAAGCACCAGAAACACATCATCCACGAAAAGGAGAGACAAGATCCTGATGCCACTGAGCCTGACAGCCTCCACCCCTTGGGTGCAGCTAGAAATTCTGCACATAAAAATTATGAACAGAATCGGTGACAAAGGGCGGGATGGCAAACTCCAACACCCACTGACTTATTGCCAGCAATGGGGTCCCAGAATATGCCGCAACAATGGACCCAATACTCCATACTAAGGATTCACCCCACACAGGACACGCCGAGGCATGAGGTCAAATGTCTGTTTGGGCAAATTCCCGCTCACCTTTGAATATTTTTACCATTAAAAATATAACAACAGTACATACAAAAGTTAAAAGGTATGCCAACCATTTAATAACTTATCAAAAAGCATTTCCAAAATTGTCCCAATAGGAGTAGCACATATGTATCACATAAAAAGTGGCACTGCAGAAGAGCCGGAATTGCTCTGCATGAATTAAATGTTTGCAAAGTGGTAATATACTCTGTAAGATTAACAGTACTCAGTGGCATTGGTGGGGCAGACCTCTGTAGTTATGTTTTTTAAAATTAGTCTTTTAGAAATGACCTGCATGTGTTTGACAGTGGACTAAATTGTGCTTAAGGCAGCAACAGAGCTCGAAGAAATTCAGATTATTTACTAAGCAGAAGAAGCAAAATCAACGGTGCTTATACACCAGAAGGAAAACTGTTATTCAGCAGGAAAAACAAACCTTTAGTCAGACTTGTATTATCATTTTATAACGTGTTATTGCATTATTGATTCTGTTTTAATATTATGGTCTTCAGTGTAAATTAGATACGCGCTGCTTGGCAATTTTTAATATTGTATTTATCTATTCTCGTTATGAACTCGTATAGGTGTTGTGTAATAAATCTTTATGTGCAAATCAGTCTGTCAAATGAATCCAGCTGAGTAACATAAAGTGCAGTAATTTTGCAGTATGTTTGCCTCTGAAATAAAATTGAGTGCCAAGAAGAAGAAAAAAGTCTAAATACCTCAAAATGAGCAGTACAGGTCTGTAGCTGTTGTCCACCGCACAAGACTGTTAAATTTTTTTATGCATGTTTTTGAAGCCATTTTAAGCCTTTTGCTGGTCAAACAATATGAGGAAAAAGCTGCTTTAATTATGCACACTAAAGTATGCTTCCAAGTCTGTTGTTTCAACCTGACATTGACTCTGTGCACAAAACCAGCTTTACCACATTTGGTGCGGAAGACCCTTACTTGCCTGCGCATAGCCTCCGATCCCAACCTTATCCATCACCTTCAGGATAAACTGGAACACCGACCGAGGGGCAGGCCTTGCTACCAACATGAGTTGCAGTCCTGACTAATGCTCTCGTAGCTGAGTGGGAACAAATCACCGCAGCCGGTTCCCAAAAATACAGCAGTCTAGACGGGCCACACTCGGGGCTGTTAGAGTGAATTAGGGGAAGCAGCCAGACAGCGAGAGCAAGTTTTAAAAGCCCACTTAAATGTGAATCTGTTTGCGTTCTGCTGCTTTGCCGATGATGTTCTTTGCTGTCGTCTGTCTCGTGTGACATTTGCTTTCACGTGCAAACCATCATGCTCAGCCAGCAGCAGGGAGAGCACAAAGAGGTATGAAAATGACTGAGAGAAGAGGCGCCATATCTAAAATTTAAAAAGGAGTAAAGACAATTGGATTGCCTCTTTTTTGCTGGAAATGGTCCTGAGCCCGATAAAGACGCTCTAATGGATATCTTTGACTGTGGGAATGTAATAGCCTGGTGTCTCTCCTTACCCTTGTACCGAGTGGAGGTGAATACTGATTGTGCGCTGACTGATTGACTTTAAAACCAGCGGATGATGGAGCGCCGAAACATTAACAGGTTTTTCACTTTGCAATTTAGAGGTTTATATCATCAGGGAACTGCCTCTTAGAGGCAATAACATGTAAAGTGGTCTCTCAATGTATTCAAAGTTGTCCCGGCACCTCTCTATCTGAGCCAGAGTGACAAGTTGAGCGTTATATGACATCCCATGAGACTCATGAAAACGGGCCACGCTGTGAAGCAGCATTCACTGAATGGTTAACTACTGCCTAAAAGCTATCCTAGCTTCTGTGTTGGCAGATGAAATGATTATGAGGTTAACATTTTGTGTATTTGTGTTTTAACATCATCAGTCATAGAGATGATTAAAGTCATTAAAAAGAGAAAAGAAAAAAAAGCATGGCAAGAGAGGCAAAACACAAGAGCTCAGGGCCGGGGAACTTACCCAGCAATATATTTAGAGAGGAGATGATTATGGTTTGAATGAGTAGCTTCTCCTCGAGGTAAGGAAATACAGGGATTACAAAGAAAGAGAAAAAATCTGTGCCAAATCCATTCAGGTTTTGGAGCTGGGAGTAGGTAACATTTCGATATGCAGACTTCAAGGTGTGACTAAAGAGCTCAGCTAAAATCAGGTAAATTAAAACAACACTTTTGAAAGAAAAAGAAAAAGAAAAGGGCACTTTCTATTTTAGGATGAAGGAAACTCAGGCATATCTGATTTCTCAATAACACTCTACGTGTCAGGCCAAATTAAACTTTTATCAGAAAGATTACATTTTATTGATTCCTCGAGAAGAAAAATTAATAATGTTGTCATCCACCACCCATCTATAAATGTCAAATACTGTTTACACCATGACCAAGTTTCAAAAACATCTACGGTGACAAATGTTTGCTCTGTAAACCAGCTATCCTATCCTATTCATTCTAACACCAGCCCAGTCTCATAACAAAATGTGAAACAGGCATAAAAACGCATTTGCTTTGTTTGTGTACAGGGACATGAGCTTATGTCTATTGCTACACAGAAATAGAACAGCTTGTCATGCATGTCCTGCATTTCAGCAGGAAATATTGGTTCCTGAGCAAATATGTTCACATTTTGGAGATTTCTCTCAGGGATCGATCATACAAATAAGAAAGAGCTTTCAATCAAATGCACACACACACACACACACACACACACACACACATAAACATATATATATATATATATATATATATATACATGGGTCTTTTAGCTTACCCACTGCCACACAGAAGACAAATTGATAGCATACAAAGAATTTCTTTGAGATGAAGTGAAACAATGCAAACCGCCCACTGCAGTCACTGTCCGTGCTGCTCATGCACGCTTCGGGCTTTTTTCCTTTCAGCCAGTCAGGATTCTACATACCCAAGCACATCTACACTGGTTGCACACTCCATATCTATCACTGTGATCTGTGACGTGAAGACCCACACAAAAGGATATAAATGCATTACCAGTGGTTTTGATGAGTAAACCTAACAAGACAGCAAGTGTAAATGTAAATAATAAGCTGCATCCACAGGGAGCGATTAACTCATTGTGCTTTCCTTTGGGACCCGCCCACTTCCGAGTGTGCAGCATCTTTTTCTTTATTTCTTTTTTTTTTTTTTTTGCCCATAGTCGCTTTAAATCTCCAAATGACATTTCTATGGTCTCTGTTTGCCACATTGCTGTGAATCTTTTCCTGTGTGGATGCAATTTTAGTTTCAATTCAAGTCAGATTTATTTGTATAGCAATATCCAGACACAAGGTAAGAGACATTTTAAACATGTAAAGCATATGTACATACAAGACATGATATAAAGCACACACAATCATAGAAACATAACAATTAGAAAGTGAACTTCTGACTTTGCAAAAAGTAATAAAAATGCCTTAAAATTCTCTCTCTCTCATTGTTCTGGCATTTGGCAAATGTAAATAATTTTGGTAATTCTAACTTACCTAAAACAGGAAAGGTTTATTCTGATTTCATGTCAGACAGTGAGAAAAACATGCATATGTGTCTTTTTGTATAGTGTATGTAAACTTCTGGTTTCAACTGTATATCTAGCACGCTAATGTCTACTGTAGACCCAGTCATCACCACAAACCCAGGTTCTTTCTTGGTGAAAGCAATGTCAAAACAGTGGTAAAATTATGAGAGGACCCAGTCCTCTCTACTGTGTTACTCTGCTCTGTAAGGATTTATCTTTAGACCATACGTGGACGGAGGAATGAAGAGAAATAAATGAAGACTGAAAACATCTCTTGCCTCTTAATGTGCTCCATGAAATTCAGCGTACCACATAAAACACTAAATTACATTGTCAGATATATTTTTGGAACTATTCATGAAATGCATAGACACAACTATGAGAGAACATCTTTAACTTTCCCTCAGACCGTGTGAAAGAAGCTGCATGTTCTCACAACAACAACAAAAAAAGAAAATTGTGTCGGTAAACACTGATCAGTAGATTATGTGAATGTTTCACCCAGTTTGCCGTTAATGCATGACCCATTATCAAACCAAGCATGCCTTCAGGGGCATTCTGAAATGCAAGATTCACATATAAGATTCAATTGTTCAATTAAGATTATCCTACTGATAATGCAGTCTGTTTATGCCTCAGGTGCTGTTCTGGATTTTTTTTGTCACAAAGATTTATACGGAAAGGTCTCCTTCTCCTTCCTCCAGTATCTGCTGTGAGGCTCTGCTCTGACAGGACAAACTAAATCCTTTTAACTACACCATCGTGGGAAAAGCAGGTTCCTGCAGGTACACGCTCAGAACTAACGGGTTACCGACAAAATGAACAAGTGGGTGAATTGCTGGCATCACAATATGAAGACATTATTACCACAATGGAATTAATGGTGTCATACTTATTTGTGCTCACAAAAGTGTCAGAATTAACCTCACACTCACAGCACTCATGTTATACACACACACACACACACACACACATATATACATATATATGGTCAAGCACAACAAGAGAGCAGAGGAAACAGAAATGCATAAATTGGACATGTTTAAACAATCTTGAACAAGACACACTGTTGGTTCCCATTTAAGCTCAAGGCTTTATCTGTGTGAATGTGTAACACTTTTTTGCGCCTCACTTATTTACTTGTATTTGAGAAAAAAAAAATCCCACCTGTCATTTAGTGATGACTCACAGAAACAGCTGCCTGAGTCAAATGTTCTCTGGAAGCGGCTGCAGTCACATCTTACTTTAGTGGCTACAGATTGAGGATTTATTTTAACCAAACAATAGAGAAAGAAAGTGTCTTTTGCTCACCTTTTATATTTTCTATTACTCTCTGTTTTCTGAAACCAGTATATCTACATGCATGAACCAGTGGATGTCCATACATGATCACCACATATTTTGTGGCAATAATTGAGCGTCAGAAAGCCCCTTGCCTTAAAAAAAGAAAAGAAAAAGTTGCGGCATCTCCCACACACGGTTGCTTTTCCCCTATACCTTTGCATCCCCTTTCGCAGATGTGGCAGAGTACTTTATGAAAACCACAGCCCTGAAAGGCACCTGCTTCTCCAGCAGACTGAATGTGACTGAAAGCCAATTATCCTGCCTGTCACATAAGGGAATGGAAAATTTCCACCACTGTTTCATTTTCTGACACTCCATGGAACGTGAAAGGACAAACAGGTCTGCTATGTGTAGACACTATTTCTAGGTGGGGATCTGATAAACTGTATCCACTCTAGGACACAGTCCTCATAAAACCCTGAAACACAGTCTGCATTTGTTTCAGCTGCTTTTCTTGAATTACAAAAAATATTTTAAAGAACTGCACTGGTGGGACTTCCTCATAAAGCAATGTATGTGAAAACGACATAGCAAAATACATTATACACATTATATTACAGCATTTGGTCTTAATGCTCACATAATTCATTACAAAATGATTCTTAAATAACACTGGTGACTTGGTCAGGCACAAATAAAAGCTTTCACAAAATACACATTTTCTTGTTAGCATTTACTATGCAATTACCGTATAAGGAGCGTTCATTGTCACAACTTGAAGATGCTAATTGCTTATGTATTGATCAATAATATGGAGAAAATTCAGAATCCAACAAATAAAATGTTTCTAGTTTTTGTGACAAAACTCCTAACAATAAAGTTTCTTAATATATTGCAAGTGTTCTTGTGAGTTCTTCCTCCACATTACACATTCCTCCACCAAAGTCATGCCATAAATAACTACACACTGACTAAAATTTGCACTTGTTATAATTTGTTAAGGCTTACAGCTGTATAAATTTGGATGCATCTAACTTCCCGGATGGTTTGTTACACACAACTGTCTGACTCAACTCAAAAAGACTAAAACAGTCTAATGGGTGCTGACTCACTGAAAACTCAAAAAATATTAATGAGAACGTCAATACTCACAGTTGCATATATAATATTCTTAATATTACATGGCAACATTTTTAAGATTATACTTAAAATTTAGTTTAGTTTTGTTTGTTATTGTTATCATATACATGTAACAATGGCACATCACTACCTGCAGTGAAATTCTTAGGCTCAGGCCCCTCAGTATTTCACAATATTTTGAATTTAAAACAAAAGCAAATTGCACATGAACTAACACTTAAATAAATAATAAATATAAGGAGAATACACACACACAAAATGTGTATGATGATTATATATACATGTGATTTTGCACAAACTATAGTGTGCAAATGTCCAGTATTATTTCAACAGTTCAGTAGCCTGTTGGCTTGCGGGTAGAAACTGTTCCTAAATCTGCTGGTGCGGTTCTGGATGCTGTCTGTAGATGTCCTGGATGGCTGGCAGTTCAGACCTGGTGATATGCTGTGCTGATCTGACCACCCTCCATAGAGCTTTGCAATCCAGAGCACTACAACTGCCGTACCAGGTGGTGGTGCAGCCAGACAGAATACTCTCGATGGTACGTCGGTAGAAGTTAGTGAGTATTCTGGAGTCCACGCCAAACAAACTCCGTCGCCGCGGAAAAAAAGAGCCGCTGTTTCGCTCCTTTTGTGATCACATCCGCATGATGTGACCAGCTCAAATCCTCACTGATGATTCCCAGGAACCTGAATCAGCTGACTCTTTCCACCTCTGTCCACCTCTGTCCCCTTGATATGAATAGGGGTGTGCCCTCCACCCTGCAGTCTCCTGTAGTCCATGATGAGCTCTTCCTTTTTGATCATACTTCTAGTTCTGGCTTTGATCATGTGATCCTGAAACCATCCCTTAGTTATGCTGCAATACCTGTCACGGCAGATGACTGCCCCTCCCTGAGTCTGGTTCTGCCGGAGGTTTCTTCCTGTTAAAAGGGAGTTTTTCCTTCCCACTGTTGCCAGGTGCTTGCTCATCTGGGTCGTTCTGACTGTTGGGTTTTCTTTGTAATTATTGTATGGTTTTTACTTTACAATATAAAGGGCCTTAAGACCACTGTTTGTTGTGATTTAGCACTATATAAATAAAATTAAATTGAACTGAATTGAGCATAAAGAAACAGACATGTTAGCATTTCTAAATCCCCAATATGGTCCATGGTTGTATGATGAATCAGAGAAACTATCAAACTTGTGTAAAGTCATCAGCTTGCAAGTTTAATTCACATGCTGGCAAAACACAAAACTTCTTAAAGGCAAACATTTTTCCCTTATTCTGGCAGATTAGACATCCACTCAAGTTGAAGGTCAGTGAAACTACAATTGAATTATTTAATCATGACAGTGAAGACAGAGTAAGCCTGACAAGGAAATTAAATTCAAAGAAATAAAATTACCAGTAAGTCAGTGCAGCTATAGTTATGGTTAAGGACAGCTTCTTTAAAAACACAGCAGGACTGAGCGCAAAACCTTTGACTTATTGAAATTTCTATCATCATAAAAGTAAGAGAAGAAATACTCAGTGAAAACTGTGAAACCTTGGAAAAATAATAATGATGATAATTGTCTACTTTGTGCCCTAAACTCTTTGCTTTGAAGGGTTGCTAAAATGCCTTTCAATAATGCATGAAAGAAGAAAGAAATAAATAAATAAAAGAGAGAGAAAGTGCCAAAATTACTGAAGGAAAACAATTTTGACTTCCTGTACTAATTTCTAGCCTAATTATACATTTCTGAAGGAGACAGAAAGAAAAATGACTGAGGTACAAGGAAGTATGAATCTATTAACAGATGCTGAATATAGGAATAAACTTGTCAAAATTTATTTTCTTCAACTGACAACATCACACCGTAGACATAATGTGTCATCTAAACCTGTTGACATTTTGCAGTTTTGTAGAGTGAAATGATTGTGACCATAAGTAATGAAAAACCTCTGGTTTGTGTCATTAATTAGAATAGATTTCGAGAGCTGACAGCATGTCTGCATTTTATGTATATTTACAGGATGTGAAATGTAGACGAAGAAAATCAGTTTTTTTTAAAAATTAATTAATAATTTTTTTCATGTGGATAGAAGGACCAGGAGGTAACTGATAATAAAAGGCATCTCACATGTCTATGACTATTATGAGTCACGTTTTCAGATGAACTTGCTGTGACCAGGCTCTCTCATGATCTTTCAGGTCACTTAAGGGCACCTGCAGAGTGAGTTTGATAAATCTGGGTACATCAAGTTTAACGTGTAATCTTACTGCTGCAATAAAGGGCTGAATTTCTTGTTTCAGTTCCCTCTTTTTAGCTTGTCATGATAACAGCTGAAGGAGCCATCATTCAAGCAAATATTTAATGCCACAACTCTGCTAGATTTTCTTCTCCATACTAGTGTATCCTACTATGTTTTGTTTGTTTTCCTTTTTCCCCAAAAATATGATCTGTGACACCGTGCTATATCACTATTGGTTTGCCCTCTGGAACTAAAAAATGAAACCAATAAGGAAATGTCAAAACCTGCATTTGTTTGAATGGCCACTTGAGGCTGACTCCAAAAGTGAATCATTCTCCATAGACTGTCCTGTTACAATGCTCAGCTTTACAGCAGAAATAAATATGATTACAACCCAGTAAAAAAAAAAAAAAATTGCTTTGGTCTCTATAACTAACTTCCTCCTCTGCTTTTTAAAAAAAGAAAGAAAAATAACTCACCTGTTTAATTCCATTAAAGCTTAAAGTGATGCATTTTACATGTGTGGCTGTTTATTAGCTAATTAGAGTCAATGAACTGGACCTCTCGCTTGTGGTGTTTGTGTCTTTTGGAACATTTTTAATTTAAATATTTGACAAATAATAAGGTTGGCCATGTGACTCATTGTAAAGCCCATTGATATTATTTGTGCTCTGGTTTTGGTGGGTGAAATATTAGTGTTTCATAGTTGCTTAGCCCCAATCAGCAGATATCTGTATGTGTGATGTCACTTGTTAACCAAGTTTGCTACCATTAGCTGCCTTTATACCCCTTTCATTGTGCAGCAGAACAGAAGTTTTGGAGCTATGGCCAAAGATATCACCATGATTCTTCCACATTGGTGATCATTTGACTAGAAAAGCCCCAAATCGTTGCACAATGTGTGCCTCCTTTAACTAAAGAGTGAAAGATTCCAAGAATTGGAATGTAATAAAAAGACTTAGATCAGCTGTCACGATCATATTACTGCCGACTCAATTTTTTATTCTCAATTTATGATGGAAACAAGTTGGTGAAATTGGGCAGAATAATTTCCATCATAATCACAACATAATTAATGAGAGGTCCCTGTCATTTTCTAATATCTGCTGCAGCCATTTGTTCTCTTGAGATCCAGTGACAAGAATGAATAGAAAAGTAAATATTCTTTCCATTTCCATACTGATGCTTTCGGATTATATCTGCAGATATCACACAGATATATTTTGGAATGCAAGTTACTCAGGGAAAAATATTTGATTTTAGAATTAAAATGCTTCAATGTGTTTCCCAGCGATGGCCTTAAGTTTGAGCTGTCATGGTTTAAATATGCTCTGACTGTTACCTTTATCGCACATAGGGATACACAGGCCCTGTATTGATTCATATACGGAGCATCAATATTGATCTGGAACTCGCCTCAACACTGCCAGCCCCTTTGCTGTTCAAAATGCCAGGCATAATAATCTATAAATTTCAATAATCATCAAGATTTGTCAAAGAAGCACAGGCCAGGGCTCTAAAATCAAACGAGTGCCAAACTCGAAAGACTCAATAATTAATTCTAGATCTGTTTCTGTGTTAGCCTTACTGTTTACTATTTGCTGCTAAACCAAGGAATGATGCATAAGACCTGTGAAATCAGACACCTCTGCCAAGCAGGGCAGCACTTTGACTTATTGCTTTCTGACCTTTCATGGCATTTGGAAAGGGCAACTGCAGACATGTGGTGCATACACATATGCAAATTGATAATGTTAGCTGATGGCAGCAGTGGGCCGTATCAGTGATTCCAATAGTTTGCTCTGTGCCTTTGTCATGCTCCTCGATGTCTGAACTATAATCAGAACTCCATCAGCATGGTCTAAGTGAAAAGACACACAAGTCCCGGCGCTCTTAAGGGGAAAAAAGATCAGCTGCATTTTTTATGTGGCTGAAATTTTAATGGCTTAGACCTCCGACCTCTCAGTCATTAAACATTTGTCTCCAGTCAAAGTTAATTTCAGATGCCAAATCACTGTAACCCCAATGCATATGTGTTAATTTCCAAGAGCATCACCTTTGACCTCCACTAAAATTTTCATTGCATAAGCAGAGATGATGGGCGTCAGTGGGATTTCAATAAATATTAACTACTCTTCTGGACCTACATACACACTACAACCAATTAACTGTGTATAGCCTGATAATATCACTGAAGTTGGGTCGGTATGAAAGTTGGTGTTTACATGTTTCACAGTGATGTAGGCTAAAGGTAAAAGTAACAGAATATGAAAGAGAAATGTTTTATTAGGGATAGGGTGAGATGGAAGCAGATGATCTGCTGTGGCGTCCCCTAAAGGGAGCACCCGAAAGAAGAACTGATTTTTTTCCCCCTTAGTTTCTAAATATAAACTGTCACACTGATGCTGAGTTCCAGTAAGATATGCCTAAAACACCTTGCCTAGGAGGTGCCCAGGTAGAAGGCATCCTGGTCAGATGACTCAGCTAGCTCAACTGTCTCCTTTTGATGTGACAGAGTAGGGACTCTACTCTGAGCCCCTTCTGAATGACTCAGCTCCTCACCCTATCTCTTAGGCTGAGTCCAGACAACTTTTGGAGGAAACTCATTTCTGCTGTTTGCATGTGCAGTCTCATTCTTTCAGTCACTACCTACAGCACGTGACCATAGCCCCCCACCCCCCTAGTGCAAGCTGGAGCTCACTGCCTTATGAATCCAACAAAACCATATGATGTTCAAAAAGCATTGGTGAGATCCCGAGACCTTACACCCCTAGAAATACTGTCCATGCAAATTATGAACAGAATCAGTGACAAAGGTTACCCCTGGTGGAATCCAGCAAACACCAAGAACAAGACTGACTTATTGTCAGCACTGAGAACCAAACTCTCACTATGATTGTAATTGCTGCAACAGTATTGCAGCAGTGTTGCAACAACAGACCCAATACCCCATACTCTCTCACACGACACCCTGAAGAAAGCAGTCGGATATCTCGTCTGAGTCCACAAACTGGTTGAGAAAAATTCCATGCACACTCAAATGTAGCCGAGAGGATGAAATCAGTGAATCTCTTGAATCTGAGGTCTGACTAACAGATGGACATTAACCTCAGACATTAAGTAATAATTTCTTATTAAACAAACTAAAAAGACTGAAGTGCATCACTTAAGTATTCACAGTTTTTGAATACGACTACTCCAATTTTGATTTCAGTGTCAAATTGGTGATATTTTTCCCCCATTTGGCAACATGAAAAAGCACTTTGTACACTTAAAAAAATGTAACCAGTTGACATATTCTGACAAAATCAGTTATGTCTCCTTTAAATGGAAATGGCAAAAGAAATTTGTAGTATATAAATCTAATTTACAGTCAGACAGGGCTGCATATGCTCACTGTTCATAGATACATTTATACTAAACATGCAAATTATATGCAAAAAAAAAAATCACTGAATGTATTTGCATAATGGACTGCCAGCATTATTATCGAAAGCATAATTGAAGTATTTGGAGTTAATGTTTCTGTCACTCAGAATATTTTTAACATTTAAAAAGAAATCTTTCAGGTTCCTTAAAAATGTCAAAAAATGGACTTCACATTAAAAAAAAAAACCTCATCACATCACCTCTTTCACTGGAAAGAGATATAACTCTATTGCAAATATTTTATAAATTAATCACATTTGGCTTTAATTCACAAACAGGCAACAAAGATGGAATTATTCAAATGTATAGAGTTTGACTGTGTAATGTTAAACACATGAGAACAAGAGATGATGAAAGAAACATTGCTGTCGCAGTCCTGTTTGTGTCGTCCACAGTCAGGGTCAGATCACTCTCCTGTTTCCCTGCTGCCCAAGCAGGAGTCTAACATCTAAGAGCATCTTGTTCCCAATTTCTTAGCCAGTATAGTCCTACATGATTTATAGATGCACCCTGCAACCTAGGAATGTGGTGGGAGTTTACACTGATTGAGCAGCCCATCCCTTTAAAACTCTTGCTCATGTCACAGGTTCCGCATCAATTTGAAAGATGTAGACTAAAAAAGAATCTAAGTAATTAGCAGGGTATCTCTCCAGAGGGAATGTGCCATCATCCTCATAGATCTTAAATTATTTTGGTTTATTCAATTTTTGATGGAGAAGAGATTGCACTTTAAGCATTACTTTTTAAAAACCTGTACAAGTGTGTAAAATATGCAGATATACCGACAAAGTTAATGCTGAATGACTTAAAAACTAATGCAATCTTTGACCTTTCATTAAAATCATTGTTGATCAAACCATAATAGACTTTTATGCTATCTGCTCATGTTTTTTTTCTTTCTGTTATGCAAACTCCGTTTAACTTAATCAAATTAATTGCTATGTGGACAAAAGCATTTTGACAGCCCACATACTTGCACGTACCTTTGGCCTGGAACTGGTTTTTATGCGTTGGGTCTCACAACAGTCAAAACCTTGATTGGCTGCACAAAACTGAGACCTCAACCCCATCCACTCATCCAAACACCTTTGGGATGAACTGGATTGTCGACTGTAAGCCAAGCCTTATCGCACACTGTTGGATCTCACTAATGCTGTTTTGGCTGGATGAGAGCAAATCCCTGCAGCCAGTTTCCAAAATCTGGTGGAAAGCCTGAAACCAAAAGTATGGAGGCTTAGAGTAGCAGAACAAAGCCCATGGTTTTAGAGCGACATGTTCAGAATTCACACGTGGATGTACAGTTCAAGCACATCCAGATACTGTTGCTCATACTGATAAAAATTATGACTGGTATAACCAGAGCATAACTTAAAAGAAAGAAAGAAAAAAGAAAGAAGCTGAGTCACAAAGCAGTGCGGATGTTCTGCCAGATATAATGGTATGCTCAGCTGTGACATGAGCCCTGCCACATTGAAACACCGTCAATTACAACAGAAACAAAAGAATAAATATTCTAGGTAGAAACATTCTAGTGCTTAAATAATTAAAGCAGTGCTATCCAACTGTCCAAAACAAACAAACAAAAAAAAGAGAACCCAAGTATAATAAAAAATACAGATTTCAAAATTGGAAAAGTGGAAATTTTTATACCAGTGAGTCTGCTGGCACAAGGAGTAGGCAGCTACTTCCTCATAGTGAGGGCCCTGGGAGATGGTTGCAATGATTAGGCAGGCACACGGTGGTCATCCATCATTGTAGAACTTGCCCTGATGAGCTATACCTGACAGAAAGCAGAGCTGCACAAATAGATTGGTCCAAAAGGTGCTTGTTGAAGTTGGGATACTTTTTTTTTTTACAGTAGCTGGTATCAGAGCACTCCCTTCACGCATGGTGATGTCTTGGATTTAATCATAATATTTTGTTGAGTGAGGATTTAATCGTCAGGAATCACTGTCAACAGAAGCGCTATAAGATGGAGCAATGTTTGATACTACTTTGGAGGCAATGCAATCCACATCAGTATCAGCACCAAACAGAAAACACAAATAGCTGTGAACAGGCTCAATAGATGCAAAGTCAGTAAATAATTTCTTGAAATTCTAAGATGTGCTCCTCATAATGTGCACTGTCAAGCTTCACAAAACTTCCACAGGTGGCAGCATTTCATCACTTTTAGCTTGCGGTTTTAGCATATTCACTCAACTGACCTTATTGGTTATAGATTTGTAACCCGATCTGGCAAAAATGCTTCGGAAGTCATAGGGGCTAATTCTTAGGCATATAATATATGAATCAGCCAGCTATATTGCAGGTCATTTTGGGTTCATGAGATGTTCTTAGCAACAAGGGAGATTGCTTACATGTTTTGAGCTCTATTATTATCAGCTACCAGTGATGTCATTAAAATTACTTTGCATATTTGAGCACTATTAACGACTACTAGTGATGTCATCATTAAAATTACCTTCAGGGTTCGCATACCTTGTCCAGGATGAAATCAAGATTTTCCAGCACATTAAGGGGTCATTCACAATTATCAACATTTTTCAAAGTGTACTAAGAGTACTCTTTTTCAGACCCCCTCTCCCCAAAAGTGTACAAAGAAAATGTTGATCTTTTTTCATGACATTTAATTTCTCCGGGTTCTTTGGTATTGTAATGTAATAGGAAATATTAAAAACACATTGGTGTTGAAATATTCTGTAAATCTTGGTATCAAATATACATATATATACAAATATATATTTCCTATCTATTAAAACATTGCATTGCACTGTGTGTATGCAACATGTACATGCTGCCACACTGCACACAGTGGCAGTGGAGCATTTTGCCATCTGTCCCAAAAAGTGATTTCCAGTATTTGCCAAATTTATTTTGCTGGTATTTATATTGTTGTAAATGACTTGTTGACCTACGAGCTGTCTCAAACATGATCTCTCATGAATGATATCAACTCATATTGAGTCATTAAGAGCGTTCCTGCCATGTGGTAGAACCTGCAATCAATTTTTGGCAAAACCAATGTGAGTGTGAATGGTTGTCTGTCTCTCTGCGTTAGCCCTGCGACAGGCTGGCGACCTGTAGAGGGTGTACCCTGCCTCTCGCAACCCTGAACAGGATAAGTGTAAGAGAATGGATGTATGGATATTAACCCTCTGGAGCCCGGGGTATATTCAGCCTTTTATGTTTTTTCTACTTTTGCTTTTACCTTTATAATTAAACTGTTTACCTTGCCTTGTTTGGTATCATTTTTGTTCAGCACCACCTCATGTGTGTGACTCTACAGTTATTCTTTCATTTTGACATTCAATATTAACACCTTGATCTTAAAATCACATAAAAACATAAAATCCAAGTAGAAAAAAGTTTGATTTTTTTCCTGTAAAAATCACTAACATGCGTAACAAATAATTTTTACAACTTAAAATACTAATATAAGTTGTAAATTTTCAAAACTTATGTAAAAATATAGTAAATAATAAATTTATATACAACAAGTCACATTAGAATGCAGGAAAGGCCTCAGGCGTTTTTCTGTACAACTATTTGCTGAGCAATCAGGTCTCACATTAAGATGCCACACAAATTATATATGCCACCTCAAAAAACTGTCTCTGTCCTCCACAAGACTGAGGGGCACATCACAGGCAAAACTTGCCATCAATATTGTCTCTTTTACCACCTTTTCACCTGTTCCTCAGAAGCCAAATGCAACCAAATGCAACATGTTATCACATAATTTTCTGATTGGTTGATATGGTGCATGTTTACATGATTATGATGTATACCATGGCAGCAGTGATCCTTGAGATGCTTGGCTATAAGATGAACAGCAATAAGGAGCAGTATCCTCCATGGAAACGACAACCAGAGGCTAAGATCAAGGCAGCACGGAGGGAAGTTAGCCAGTTCTCAGAGTTGCAGAAAGGTGTAATGAAGAAGAAAGCAGTGCCTAAGAAGTACAACAGGCTGTCCATACCTGACCTGAGACAGAAGCCAGGAGAATAAACTGGATGTTCTCCACTGAACCATCCAAGGTATACTCTCAGTGGCAGGGGAACAATATGAGAACAGCACTCCCACCAACGCTGCAGAATAGGCATACCGAATAGAATACCGAAGCTGAATGGGAAGAACAAGGTCCGGGCTATCAACACCTACGCCCTGCCAGTTGTCAGATACCCTGCTGGGATAATAAGCTGACCAAAGGAGGAAATAGAAGCCACTGATGTCAAGACAAAAAGCTCCTTACCATGCATGGAGGGTTTCACCCCAAATCCAGCACCCTGAGACTGTACGCTAAGTGGAAGGAAGGTGGCCGAGGACTAGTGAGTGTCAGAACCACTGTCCTAGATGAAACAACAAAGATCAATGAATATGTCAGGAAGATGGCCACAAATGATCATGGTGCTTAGTGAGTACCTTAGGCAGCAGAAACCCGAGAAAGAAGAGGAGGAAGAACAGGAGCCATCATGGAAGGACAGCCTCTGCATGGCAGTACCATGGCAGATTGAAGAAGTGGCTGACATAGAAAAATCCTGACAAATGACTAGACAAAGCTTGGCTGAAGGATCAGCACAGAGGCACTAATCATAACAGCACAGGAACAAGCTCTGACGGACAAGGTCGATAGAGACTGGGGTCTACCACACCAGGCAAGACCCCAGGTACAGGCTGTGCAGAGATGCCGCTGAGACAATCCAGCACATAACAGCAGGGTGCAAGATGCTAGCAGGCATGGCATACATGGAATGCCATAGCCAAGTGGCTGGCATAGTATACAGGAACATCTGTGCCAAGTATGACCTGGAACTCCCAAGGTCAAAATGAGATATGCCCCCAAGTGTGGCTGAGAATGACCAAGCTAAGATCCTGTGGGACTTCCAGATACAGACAGACAAACTTGTGATGGCTAACCAACCAGACATCGTAGTGGTGGACAAACAAAGGAAGAAGGTCGTAGTGACAGACGTTGCAATACCAAGTGACGGCAACATCAAGAAGAAGGAACACGAGAAGCTCGATAAATACCAAGGGCTCAGAGTGGAGCTGGAAAGGATGTGGAAGATGAGGGTAACAGTGGTCCCCGTGGTAATCGGAACACTCAGGGCAGTGACCCCCAAGCTGGGGGAGTGGCTCCAGTAGATTCCTGGAACGACAGCCGAGATCTCTGTCCAGTGCAATCCTAAGAAACTGCACTTCCCCTAGAAAGCAAAATCAACAGAAAGAAAGGAGAGGGAGAGAAAGAGAAAGCCAACTGAGGGAAGTCGGCTGTTAATACATTTCGATCAAAAGAAAGGTGAGTAGAGCACAACGAACAGGTTAAGAATGCTTTAGCTAACAGCTGTTAAAAACAGTGAGCCAATGTCAGACATATCACTATATCTCTCAAATTTACAACACCATGAAACTCATGGTCCTTAATTTCAGAAACAGCCAGAGACGCAGCAGCAGGTACAGGTCCCTCTCCATATGATATGACACAAGGTGAGTTTGTATTGTGCCAACTGAAAGTTATTCCAAGCAGTCCTTTGTACTGATAGCGGTTTACAACTGAAAGCTCACCAACACTAACATCAAGTAGTTAGTTGAACCAGTTGTGAGGTAGTCAAAGCATTTTAAGGAAGCCAGTGCATTTGAGGGTGATGAAATAACATTTTAAATTGCTATAATGACACTGCTTCTTAATTTAAAAGAAAGAAAGAAAAGTAGTGTTTGGAGGTTTAGTCTCTTATATGTTGATTTATGTGTTTATTTAGCCATTGCTCACTCACTCACTAAAACACACCAGGCAACATACTGACATACCTGTGTACACTCGTTTTTATTGATTGTGTGCACATTTCGTGTGTTATTAAATCGTCCAGTTTATTCCTGTAAGCTATTATGTCAGATATAGCACATGTTATAAACCTAATTTATTCTAATTCATTTTAACATACAGTGGAGAAAATAATTATTTCACCCCCTGCTGCATTTAAGCTTGCTCGCTTACAAAAGAAATGAACAGTCTCTAATTTTTATGGTAGTTTAATTTAAATGGAGATTGAATATTAATCAAAAATCCAGAAAAAACACATTATATAAAAGTTATAAATTGATTCGCATGCCATTGAAATAAGTATTTGGAAAAACCCTTGTTGACGAACAGCGCTCATATTTCAGGAGGGATTTTGGCGCACTCCTCTTTACAGAAACTCTCTAAATCCTTTAGATTTCTGGGCTGCCGCTTGGCAACTCGAAGCTTCAGCTCCCTCCACAGTTTTTCTGTAAGATAGAGGTCTGGGGACTGGCTAGGCAACTCCATGACCTTAAAACGCTTCTTTTTCAGCCACTCCTTTGTTGACTTGGCATTCTGTCTTGGGTCACTGACCCATCTTTAGTGTTCTGGCTGAGGGAATGAGGTTCTCGTCCAAGATTTTATGGCCATCCATTGGCCCCTCAGTGTCATCCTGTATCCTTAGCAGAAAAACAGCCCCAAAACATAACGCTTCCACCTCCATGCCTGACTGTGGGGATGGTGATCTTTGGGTCATACTCAGCATTTCTCTTCCTCCAATCATAGCTGGTTGAGTTCATGCCAAAGAGCTTGATTTTGGTTTCATCTGACCACAGCACTTTCTCCCAAGCTTTCTCTGGATCATTTAGATGTTCACCAACAAACTTAAGGTGGGCCTGTACATGTGTCTTTTTGAGCAGAGGGACCTTGCCGGTGCTGCAAGACTTCAGTCCATTAGAGCGTAATGTGTTACCAATTGTATTCTTCGTGACTGTGATCCCAACTGCCTTCAGATGTGTACAGTGGTATGCAAAAGATGACAATTTTCATGATTTTCATTCATAAATCATTGGTTTTTCAGATCAGCAATTTCAGTTATATAGCAGATGAACACAGTGATATCTGAGAAGTGAAATGAAGTTTATAGGATTTACAGAAAGTGTGCAATAATTATCTAAACAAAATTAGGCAGGTGCATAAGTTTGGGAACCCCAACAGAAAAATTACACCAATATTTAGTAGATCCTCCTTTTGCAGAAATAACAGCCTCTAAATGCTTCCTATAGCTTCCAGTGAGAGTCTGGATTCTGGTTGAAGGTATTTTGGACCGTTCTTCTTTCCAAAACATCTCCAGTTCAGTCAGGTTTGATGGTTTTCAAGCATGGACAGCCCGCTTTATATCACACCACAGATTTTCAATAATATTCAGGTCTGGGGACTGAGATGGTCATTCCAGGACGTTGTACTTGTTCCTCTGCATGAATGCTTTAGTAGATTTTGAGCAGTGTTTAGGGTCGTCGTCTTGTTGAAGTATCCAGCCCCGGTGCAACTTCAACTTTGTCACTGATTCTTGAACACTTTTCTCAAGAATCTGCTGATTTTGACTGGAATCCATGTTAACCCTGTTAACCCTCAACTTTAAAAAGATTCCCAGTACCTGCACTGGACACACAGCCCCACAGCATGATGGAACCACTACCAAATTTTACTGTGGGTAGCAAATGTTTGTCTTGGAATGCTGTGTTCTTTTTCCGCCATGCATACCACCCCTTGTTATGTCCAAACAACTAAATTTTAGTTTCATCAGTCCACAGCACCTTATTCCAAAATGAAGCTGGCTTCTCCAAATGTGCTTTAGCATACCTCAAGCGACTCTGTTTGTGGCGTGTGCACAGAAAAGGCTTCTTCTGCATTACTCTTCCATACAGCCTCTACTTGTGCAAAGTGCGCTGAATAGTTGAACAATGCACAGCGACACCATCTGCAGCAAGATGGTGTTGTAGGTCTTTGGAGCTGCTCTGTGGGTTGACTATGACTGTTCTCACCATCCTTCGCCTCTGCCTATCTGAGATTTTGCTTGGCCTGCCACTTCGGGTCTAAACTAGAACTGTGCGGTCTTCAATTTCCTCACTATGTTCCTCACAGTGGAAACTGACAGCTGAACTCTCTGAGAGAGCTTTTTTTTTTATCCTTCCCCTAAACCTAAGCTTTGTCTTCAGGTCATTTGAGAGTTGTTTTGAGGCTCCCATGGTGCCACTCTTCAGAGAAGATGCAAAGAGGAGAAACACTTGCAGTTGGCCATCTTAAACCTTTCTCATAATTGGATTCACCTGTGTATGTAGGTCAAGGGTCACTGAGCTTACAAAACAAATTCTGTGTGCCAGTAATTAGTGCTAAAGGTATTCAAATCAATAAAACTACAAGGGTGCCCAAACTTATGCACCTGCCTAATTTTGTTTAAATAATTATTGCACATTTTCTGTAAATCCTGTAAACTTCATTTCACTTCTCAAATATCACTGTGTTCATCTGCTTTACGATATATTAAACTGAAACTGCTGATCCGAACAACCAATGATTTATAAAGAAAAATCATGAAAATTATTAGGGGTGCCAAAACTTTTACATACCACTGTAGTTTTGGCTTGATCCACCACCTTTCTCATGATCATCCTCACTCTATAAGGCAAGATCTTACACGGAGCTACAGACTGAGGGTGATTGATGGTGAATGGGTAATGGACTTTTTTTTTTAAAACATTTATTTTACCAGGTAAAAATGTTTGAGAACTCTGCTTTACAGGAGATTTATACTTCTGTATGCCGTAGGTATGCTGTAACTGCAAACCTCTCTGAAACTCAATGACATAACTGACACTGTAACCTGATGTGCTCCTCCCTTGAAATATAAATATACATCCTGTTGATGCAGCCAACCACTTTTGTGATTGGCCTGCTCAGTACTGTTGATTCCTCCTGTGCCTTTCCAGCTACTTTTTCAATGCAGTTTTTAAATGTATCAGTGACAGAATAACAATCATTGCTTCAGTATAATGAATAATAATCATTGCCTTAGTATAAGGACTCCCATATGTCAGCAAGTTCCTGGAGGGAGATTGCTAAAATTATCGGCCACTTACGGCCTGCTCAACCCAGTCAGCTATACCAATGCCCCAGATGATCTAGGCTGACTTCTGATATGCCTTAGCACCAAAAGGTTTAGGATATAAGCAGGAGTCTGTATGTGTAGCATATGGTAAGCAAAAAGATGTAATAGATGATGGAAGTGAAGAGAGGGAGCAAAATGAAAGCTCCCCTGAGGGTAGTGGAAAGGATGAGGAGAGGAAGGAACATGTTAGAAAACTCAGATTACATTTTTAAGCTGTTTTATACCACATGAATCATAAATAATTAATTAAAAAAAGAAGAAAAGAACTTTGACATTCCAAGCAAAAAGCATTTAACCATAAATTAATTGCAGACTATAGGATGCTGAGAAATGAAGGTTGAAATTTAAGGAGATTTCAAACTGCAGATCTATTAGAGACTTTTATTAAATATGGTATATGAACAGTTCATTAATGGCTACCCTAATGACCACTACAGATTGTTGTGGCAGCTCTATCTCACTGTTGTCATAAATGCGGTATGTGATGATGCAGATTCCAAAGGACAGCTAATATGCATCTCAGCAAGGCCAGTGGCTTTGGCAAAGCAATATTTGACACTCCGGATTTAGAATGGGCTGATAAGTTTCTAAGTTTGTCTGCTGAGGCTTGTTGATATTCAAATAGCCAAAATGGGTGAATAAGAGTTCATCTTCCAATCTAATTTTACCTTGCTGACATTTGTGCAAAAGAGAAGAAATAATGAGTTGTGGTGTATAACAGTCAGTAAGTTCCAGGGTAAATATTTAGGAAACAGGAATTGATTGACCACTCAAGTCACTGACTCAACAAAGTCAATATCTGCTCTTATTTTGCTTCTCCAGCATTTCTTTAGGGAATGGAGCATATCAATTTGGAGAGGGAAATGAATATCACAATTTGTAGTTTTAAACTTTCCCCCAGATTAATGGTAAATATATACTAAATTAAACTCAAAATATTAACAAGGGTAAATCTCATAAACATTAAATCTACATCTTTCTAATACTGTATGTTTTTACTAACAAGTTCATTGGGAAAAAGATGTGTAATACAGTATATAGACAAATTGTGTATGTGTGTATGTGTGTGTGTGTGTGTGTTTGCGTGCATGTGTGTGTGTGTACACTCATTAATGCAAATGTCTAACCTGCCAGCCACAAGGCAGCAACTCAATGCATTTAGGCATGTAGACATTGTCAATACACCCTGCTGAAGTTCAGTCATCAGAATAGAAAGGTCATTTAAGTATCTTTGAATGTGGCATGGCTGTTTGAGCCCAATGGATTGATCTGACTATTTCTGAAACTACTGGTCTACTGGAAATTTCCCAAACAACCATCTCTAGGATTTACATAGAATGGTCTGAAAAGAGAAAATATCCAGTGAGTGGCAGTTCTCTGAGTTAAAATGTCTCATTGATGCCAGAGGTCAGAGGAGAATAGCAAGGCTGCTTTGAGTTGATGATGGTGTGGGGGATATTTTCTTGGTATACTCTGGGCATATTATTACCAGTTGAGTATAGTTTAAACCCCACAGTCAACCCTAAGCTGGTTTCTTGAACATGACAATGTGTTCATTGTACTCAAATGTCCTCCACAGTCACCAAATCTCAATCCAGTAGAGCTCCTTTGGGGTGTGCTGGAATGGGAGATTCACAGCATGGTGCAAGTAGACAAATCTGCAGCAACTGTGTAATGCTATCATGTCAATATGGACCAAAATCTCTGAGGAATGTTTCCAGCACCTTGTTGAATGTATGCCACAGAGAATTAAGACCGTTCTGAAGGCAAAAGGAGTCCAACCTGGTACTAGCAAGTTGTACTTAATAAAGTGTCTGGTACATCTTATACACTGCGTCAAGGTGATGGAACCAATGGCAACAACTAACAAAGCTGTTAAAAGCAGGGAGGTAAAGGCATGGAGCACAAATGTTCATATGAACAAATAAATAAATACAAAAAAATCAGCAGAATGTAAGTACAGGTGTTTAAAAGGAAAATGTAAGAATAATGAGAAGTAGGAATTTGTCAAGTTTCATATTTTATCTAATTTCTACATTTGGTAATCAAGTCCTCCATATATTTCCTTATTAAATATCAAATGAAAGCAATTTCTAGTCACATATTCCTTATCTTTCCTCTGTTTGAAGAATTAATGTCCTAAATGATACCAATTTGGCCCAGAAATACACAATCTGAGACATTTCTTACAGTTTTAGTGGACTTAAATAAATAAAAAGTCAAATGAAGCCTGTGTGTGTGTCTTTGCGTGTGTGTGTGTGTGTGTGTGTGTGTGTGTGTGTGTGTGTGTGTGCGTGCATGCAGAATGGAAAATTAGAATAAGACTCTTGAGGTTTAGTGAGAAACGTATGAAAGTCAGTTACAATAAGAGGCTCAGTCAGTCATTTATAAAAAGCCAAATATTGCATTTCATCAACTGAGAGAAACTGAGCTGGGGATAAAAAACACCTCAGGAGAGAAGAGAAAAGAAATTCGAGACTTTGTTGGAGGCAATTTCCCTACTCAGTTTCTGCTCTGTTGGCCAGTTAGCAGTCTGGTGAGATCAAAGCTGGGACAGATACGGGGCCAGGATCCCAATCAGTTGTGTGTGAGTCCCTTCAAATGACCCATGCCGTCTTTTCCAAAAACAAGCTACAAGTGGTTTTAATTGCTTTCCGTATTTGAAACAAGTAAACAGGGCTGGCTGTTAATAAGTTATGAACCAGGACTCAATTCTCAATCAGATGAGAACACATTCTATACATGAAGGAAAGATGGTGGATAAATAAGAATGTATGATGTTAGTAAGAGCAAATATCCTTGTATGGTCATCTCAGGCACACAGCTCTGGCTGTGAGCTCTGAAACCACACCCACCTGCTGGTAAAACCTTAGAAGAGAGCTGGAATAAAGACGATGGCCTTAAAGGGGGAGATGAGCTAAAATGGCTTATTTCAAGACAGAGGATGAACTGAAGCACTGTACCAAGATCCTGTATAAGAGAAGAATTATTTTGAATTGTGAATCATGCAAAGATACTCTTCTACAGTGCAGGAATAAAAATATTCAGCTGGAAATTGAACATAACTAAATTCCCAACCTCAAACCTTGATCTGAGTAATTCTAACCTGAAGCCCCCAAACCAAAGTCCTTCCAGTGGAATTCTTGCCACTCAACAGTCATGTTAAACAATATCTCAAAAGATTGACTGTAATTGTAAAAAGTCATTGTGCAGGTTGGCTGTGCAGGGTGCACAACTTATTAATTACATTCAGTCAACTTCAGTCACACAGTAACACCAACTTGCAAACTTAATCTTAATATTAAAATTTGTACTTTCATATAGATTAAAAATGGGATTACACTTTATTTGGATGGCTGCACCAATCTGTAACTACAAATCCAATACACACCTTGTGAGATGCAGTTTTGCAGCTATCACATTAAAGACCATTAACAATTTTTTGTTGTTGTTTTTTCCTTTTACATCTCTTGAGTTGCATCATTAAAGCAGAGTTAATATTATGCTAGCACCAAATTTGCAAGAAGTCACAAGGGTGTTCAGTTTGTGATCGCTGGCTAATGGCAACACACCAACTCCATTTGGCTCATTTGATGTCCAATTAGGGTGCCTTTTGCCATGCCTTGAATGTTTACCAGATGGAAAATGGCCCAGTGGAATAAGTTTGCCCTGTGATGATGACGATGATGATGACGATGATGATGATGCTGATGATGATGATGAGGAGGAGGAGGAGGAGGAGGACGACAAAGGTAGCAAAGTACAGGCAGGCAGTTTGGGCTGCCCCCAAATCAGAATTTTGTCAGTCCAATTGGACTTTAATGTTCACTACAACAAGCATTTATTTTTTCATTGTCATAATGTTCAATCATCAGTGTTTTTTGTCAGAACAATGGACAATGCTTCTGATATTAAACACCATATAAATCCATAAACAAAAACAAATGAAATCACAAAGTTTCCAGTACTGTGTCATCTCTATACAACTTTCCCATTCCAAAGATTTTACAGTCTCAGAGGAGAACAAATAAAGAATGAAACACACATAACCACAAAATTATCAGTCAGGCCTCACAAATGTTCATGATCTTGAGCCTGCCTCCTGTAGCTGGTCAGGTTGAGGGCTCCATGTGCCATTAGTAGTAATGTGGTAATTTGACAGAGAGCAACTGGATGTTCCACTGCAGTGGTGGGTTAATGTGGTGTCCAGGTTTCATTTCCTGGTTATTAGTGTTGAATGATTATGGCAGCATTTCTGGGAGTTGAATCACCCCTACTGTTTGTTGTCTCCTGCTATGTGAAGCTTTTAAAGGAGTGATTTTTTTTTTGATTTTTTTTCCCTTTGATGTCATTCTGCCTCCAGTATTTTTGGTTTTCTTTGAGGGAGAGCAAAAATATGTACTATGAGCAGTTAATGCTGACATTTACAATATAACACATTTCACATTTAGAGTACAAAAATATCACAACCATTGCCCTCAGCTCTATACATTATCCAGTAAGTTAACTGCAAAAATATATCAGCCCGAAACATTTTCCACCTTAAATTGAGAACATAACCTCAATTTATTTTCTGAAGTGGAATACAAGTAGAAAAATAGGAAAATTAATCTGATATTACACAGTACATGCAGATAATGTGCAGTTCACTTTAATTACTCATTTGAATTTCTCAGTAAGTTCTTGGGCCAAGACATGCCATCAAAAGAGTCTCTAAAAATGGGCTGTCCCATCAATTTGTTATTTTAATGAGGTAGTAGAAAGTGAAAGAGTGTCTTCAGACAAAACATAAAGCTGTTACATTGCACAATTACATAGGTTTGTGTAAAGATGCAAATAAGCACCAAGAGATGTGAATATGTATCTGCACAAATTATAAATAAAACTGAAATATTTTCATAGAGATACAAGAAGAAACACATGGCGCTGGGCACAACAAACCCCAGCCCCAGCAGACATTTTAATTGATTTGAATGTTATCCATCTCAAAAACGTGTCACTCCCCAAAATTGAATCACGGAGATAACACATAGATTGTATTGTTCATGACCATAATTTTATTTTGACATTTACCTTGAGGTCAAGGCTACCAAGATTCAAACTTTTCTTTACTATATCATACAGGATCAAGGGCACCTGACCTGTGTGAACATTTTGTTTGTCTTTCAGTTGTTTGTAAGTGTATGAAAACATCCATGGCATTGCTATTATTCTCATTAAACATAAAACAGAACCAAAAACCTTTTACCACTCTAAATGTTCAGCAGTAGTAGCGACTGGGACTTGCCCGTTGTTTGACGTTTGTTAAAGATCTGGATCTTGGGAATAGCATTTTGTTGCTGACCATGCTGTTTTTTGTGCTTTTTTAAAATTTATTTTTATTTCTTTTTTTTGGTTGATGGCTTTTCTTTATCTTAAGTGAACTTGTGCATTTTGTTTGTAGGGGTGTGGCTTACCATCAGACTACACATAACAATTTTTTTCTTTATTTGTCCAAAAAGAAAAGTTTTTCATCTCCATAAAAAAGTTTTAAAAACTCTCACGGCCGCCTTTTCCCCCTTGGAACTCCATAAGACCATCAGTTGCGTCTGCAGTGGGGAAAATCTGTAGAAGATCTGTATGGAGGAATGGGCCAAAATCCTTTCTGCAGTGTGTGCAAACTTGGTCAAGAACCACAGGAAATGTCTGAGCTCTGTAATTGTAAACAAACGGTAATTGTTGTAATATGCACATTGCTACAAAGAAGCTTTGAATTCTAAAACTCTAAAATCTTAAGTGCTTTTCAACCCCACACAGAGGATCACCACAGCATTACAAATTTGTTATCTGACCAAATGTCATGCTGTAAAAAGCACCCCCTTCTAGCCAGAGAAGCCTTTCACTGGAACATCACGGTGAGGCTGACATTTTGTTTTTATCATATCTTATTGGTCATTACCATAATCTTGAGTTGGGGCCAAAGACGTGTCTTCTGTGATGAGTGACCTTGACATTTTGGTCACCAAAATTGAATTTGTTCATCAAAGCATTCTGGGGAAATTCAAGACAATTGGATTTACACCCCCCCCCAACAACAAAAGAAAAACAAACAAACAACAAAACATTGTATATTGAAGACTTGATATTTATATTGTGTGTGGCCAACCTGCTTGCATCACTTTGGGTGACATTGCTTCCACAAATTATATTTCCCACGAACCTCCATGGAATAGCTAATTGATGACTGCTTTTCTTGCTTGATCCTTTATCGTCATTCTTTTACAACTCTGTGCGATCTTATATGTAGAGTGTAGGCTGTTGCCTCCATGTCAGTGTTGCCACTAGAGACCTAAAGAGCTTTTCTTTAGATTTTTACAGGTCTATGCCAAAGGGAAATCCTTCATCAGTTGAAAAATCAAGTGTTTTCTTTTTCTTTTTACATAAACTGTTTATAGACAGTGGACATATCAACCAACCAACTTTGTGTTTTGAAACAAGAGAGTAACTAGAAATTACAAGTTATCTATTAAGCGAAGCCAGGGTTAAATGAGTTGCGTTTCATTCTGTGAGACATCTTTATGGAACCGCTTAATCTTGGTTGTTTCGCTCACTAAACTATAACACTTATGATTACAGCTCTTCCTTTTTAGTCAATACATTTAGACCAACTGGCATGCCAATACAGTACTGTCAGCATCAGCGCCACACCCCAACCAACTTCCCATAAACAGCTTTAGCAGCTGTCAGTCTTCCTGTCTCTCGTGATCCCAGCCATCAGTCTACTCCCTCATTTTCTGACATTAGTCATCTGAGTCTCGTACACTCTCTCCTGCCTCGACTTTAATACTTTTTGTCTCCTCATCTCCTGCCACTTGTGAGGAGCCTATTTAAATTTAAAAGGGCCCAGAGGACTCTCAGCCTGAGTGTGTAGGACTCTCAGCTGCCCTGACCTGGATAATATGTGACTGTTTTAATGGCTGGTAGTGAAACTTACCACCTTGCCACTTAACACATCATTTTTTTTTCTTTAACTCTACTTTTGTTATTCTCCTTCATATAATTTATTTTTAATTCTCTTATTTCAATTTATTCATGTCTTCCTCTTAGTCTCTGTCTCTCTCTAAGGATCCTGATGGTAATTATGTCTCTCTGGCCTGTCTGCCTCTGTGACACGCTCTCACCGCTATCATTTTATTCCATCACTGAATGACAAAGGGTGAATCAGCATTACCCTGTAAGGACTGATTTGACATGGGTAACACCCAGACGTCAGAAACATATCACTCTCCCTTCACTTTCACCAATCTGACCCCCATGTCACCAACCTCCACCCCCTCAGCTGTCAGTGTGTGCGCTTTAGGTAGCATCACGTCAGGAGCCCTCAGTTCTGGTCCTGACACGTTTCATTTCTGCAGCTCCAAGAAAAATCCCGCTGTTGTCATAGTAAGGCTCTGCTCTTACTCCAGGGGAGCCAAAGACAGAGCTGACTTGAATGGCTTGTTGTGATTGCAAAACTAAGTCAGACTTTGCAAAGTTCTCTCTTTTTTTTTTAAAAAAGGGAACTGGACTATATTTTTTAGCAGCAGTTTGAAGCACGGTGTCACTGTATCAAACAGATTTGGTTTCATCTAACTGGCACATGGTAAACAATTGGAACGGTACTTGTATACACTTATTGTGAGCATTTAAAGTGCTTTTTCCTAAAATCCATATTCACATGCTTTTTCACTATCATGCACGTACACTCACTGCAATGGATGCACCATGCACATGTTGACATGTGGACTAGAACAGAGGGAGAACTTTCAACTAGGAGACGTTCTACCTCCTGAGTCATAGACACCCAACACGATTGGGGTGCAAATCTAGAACATATTGCTTCAATTTTTTTTTTTGTATGAACACATTCAGAATTTATGTTTAGTTATATGAACACTTCTGTGTTCTCTCCATCAGATCCTTTTACCTCACCTTTTGAGAACACCTATTAACATTTAGCAGTCAAGTGTCAGCTGATCTTGTTTAAAGGCAAATCATATTTAAGCATAGGCATTAGCCCACTTGCTTGAGGCACATTAGCCAATCTGAAAACCTATAGGCCAGTGTGCTGTTTCATCCTCTGGGAACATCTGCAATTATTCTTCTGTTTTATAGCTTACAGATATCTGTGGTAAGGCTACTTTTTTCAGTATATCAGTCTTTGTTTGCAGTTCAAAAGTTACTTTATTGCCAGTCTACAGCCAGTGGTTTCAAGACTTCATTTTGGTGATTGGTGTTTCTTATTTTTCTTTTGACAGTAATTCTTTACTTGCATGCACACACTCCTGCCACTCATGACAACCAAGAACAAATTTAAGGGTATAAATAAACACAGGTTCACCAAAATTGGACAATAGAAGAGTCTTTCTGCAGTGACATTCAAAGAGTAGGGTCAGAATTTGCAACATGCATCAAGAAGGAATGGATTCAGCTTGCCCTGTAACAATGGTTCAAACTGGTGGTGGCTGTAATGATCCAGATGATCTTTTTTCTTGGAACCCTGTTGAGCCCATTAGTACCAATGAGCATTACTTAAATGCCACAGTCACCTGAGTTTTGTGGTTGACATGTTAAATCCTTCTGACCACAGTGTGTCCATCTTCTGATAGCTACTTCCACAAAGCTCAAGTCATCTCAAACTGGTTTGCTGAACATAGCAATGAGTTCACTGTACTCAAATGGCCTCCTTTGGGATGTGATGGAATGAGAGATTTGCATCATGGATGTCCATCCAACAAATCTGCAGTTCCAAAATCAGAGGAATGTTTCCAGCACCTCATTGAATCTGTGCCAGGTAGAATTAACAGTTATGAAGGGGTCCAACCTGGTGCTAAGGTGTACCTAATAAAGTGGTGAGTGTACATAAAATGGAATGTGTACCATGAAACAAGCTCCATGTGAATTCTATCTAAAGTTCCAACAAGGGGAAGATTGTATTGGTAAGAGATACACACTTGACTGTGCACTTTTTCCATAACCTCTCATGCTGAATTCCCATTATGAAAGGCATCTCCATGACTATTGTGAGCACAATGGCTACAAGGACCAGTACCTCTTGTCCAATGAAATCTGAACCTATCTTTCTGAGCACATAGCCAGCTCACCAGATTCACTTGGTAATACAGACTTCAGTCATGCATAAGATTTCAGGCTTTTTAAAGGCCAGTGGTCCACAGCTACAGTGCATGCATTTTCAAATGTGATGGGAAGCTATATGCAAGAGGGACAAATTTCAGAACATCATCAGGCTGTTCTCATCCCTGGGGCAACAATTAGTGACATTTCGTCAAAGTCACTGCTGTGGCTAATTTACACATAAGGATTTCTGAGCCCTGATCTACTAGGCTATGGCAGCAGAGGGAGGGCTCGGTCAAATCCTACACATCTGTCAGCAAGCAGGGTTACTGTTGTGAAGGGGCATGTTTTAACCCAAACCATTATGTTTAATTTATTTTTTCTAAACCAAATCAAATAATCCTCAGTGCCAAAAGCTAATGAAAGCAGAAAATAAAAGGGAAACAAAACAACTCAGCAATTGGGGAACATCAAGTTGTCCCATCAGAGCCAACTTGTGATTTATTCTGCCTTGATCCCAACAACCTAACTTTATTTTTAAAATGGGACTGTTATCTCATGGCAGCCATTACTGCAACTGCCAGTCTGTCATAGCTGCAGATGGCAGAGGAAGCATGTGACATGTGACTACTCTGCAATATTTCAGCAAAATTTGTTCCTTTATTTAGCCACTCGGTGGTAGTACTGACACCTTTTCAGAGTTTTTTCTATTCCATCACATAAGTCTGAAGAGAAGCTGACAGGGCTGTACTGTGTAGCTTTTAAAAGGGCATCAGTGCATAATTTATGTAGCCTGTGTGTTTTGCATGAGGCACCCTTGGAGAAACATGCAGAGCCTCATGTCCTATCAGACCTCCAAAATTGGGTTACAAATGACAGTCAACTAATTCATTAATTAAAATCATAGTCTAAAGTTAGACACATTAAGTCCTATAAATAATTCGATTCAAAATGGGAAGAAATGCATGTTGGTGACAAGCGTGATGCATTAAGGCCATTATTTACAAGTAACAACCTTTAATGTCCAGTTTGTATTAGTAACCTTAAATTGACAATGAAGGGTATGCTGTTTTTCCACTGTACAATTTCTTTTTGTTTTTCTCTGCCTTTTGTGTGGGAGTGGGGAGGTCATGCATATTTCATGGATATACGCCTTTTTAGCAGGAAATTATATTTGGAAAATGAATAAACAAAAGGGATTTGATGATCCAAACTGAACTCCAAAGTAGACGTGTGAAACTTTATTTAGACACTACTTGCCTGCAGGGACTGTGCAGTGAGTGAATAGGTGCCTATCTCTGTCCTTGTTGCACAAGGCACTGGATATTGTGTTCTTGTAGTCTTATACTACACTTTAAACAACAAAATCGGCACTTGTTTCAACAAACTGGGGAAGCAGATCAAAATAAAGAGGATGAGTCTCCCCATCAGAACTCAAATTGTACATTTCATTTCAGTTACAGTTAATCTGTCCACCATATGTTGAGTTTATTCACAGGATTTTAACTTGATACTGAATTCAAATGACACATCACAAGTGGCATCAGCCCCCAGCTCCAACTCATCATTCGAAGGGGGATTGTTAATCTTCCCATTAAGTTTTATTCGAAATGTGATTACAAACTGTTGTGGTCCTCACTACATTCTTTAGCTTCATCATAAAGCTTCTGGTTGCGGCCTTTTCTTACCGTATGTTTATGTGGACCACAAGAGCATGCATCTAGTCTGGTTCATAAAGTTACAAAAACTGTCAAATGCAGCATCCCAATTGCATTGTCTGGAATGAGTATAATGAAGGTATCAGTTTGACATGAACTCTTTTGATGTATATAATTATACTGTTTTTAAAGAACGTCTGTCTGGTAGGAAGCTCTGATATAAATCTTTATAAAGTTAAATACTCCTTTAGAAAAAAGTTTGGAATCTCATCCGTGATTTTTCTCTTTATCTCCGTCTGCATCTGTTTCTGATTTCTGTTAAGTTTAAATTGCTGCATATTGCATATGTTGTTTATGAATGGGTTTGGTTGATTTAATCAGTTTTTTTTTAATATATCTGAAGTTTTTTGTGTTTTTTTTTTTTCCTGGTGCCAGCTGATAAGGCTGCAAAGCAAAAGGGTGGTGGTGGTGGGTGGGGGCATGTTCTTTATTTGTAAAGATAGTGGGTGCATTTGGGAGTGTGGAGGGGTACACAGGCCCTCCATCTCCACTTTTTTTTCTTTGACATTATACTTTTCTGTTTGCATGCATAAAAATTTGTTTTGCATTTCACACGCCAGCAAACACACAAACACAACCAACACTTTTTCTCCCCTCGTGTCTCCTCCTGTTCTCACTATATTTTTATACACTCTTGTCTTTCATCCCTGTTCTTCCTCTACCTCCTCTTGTCCTTTTATCCACCTCTCCAAGCTCCTCTCCTCCTCTTCTGTAAAAGTCACACATCTAACTCTGCTTTTTTTTCTTTCTTTCTTTCTTTCTTTTTTTTTTTTTACAGTGTGGCTGCAAAGCCCTGAGCACATCTGTTATCTCTTAGTGCTGCCTCAGTGACTGTTTGCCCTGTGAGCTGCATTGTCTATTTTGTATATTCAGTGCCAGCACTGGCCGGGGGTTGAACTAAACCCCCGAGGGTAGAAGTGGAAGCTGTATAACCCCCCCACCCCCAGGCCTATCTGTTTCATCTTCAAATATAGACCCTCAACTGCAGTTTTGTAATGACGCTTGGTAGCATGAAATCGGGGAAAATCACTGTAAAATGGCGCAGAGGGGAACATAAGTTTATAATAAATGTTTGTTTGAAAATTATCAGTTTTGTTTACCGGAGCTGAGCAAAAGTATCAGGTGTAGAACGTGCTTTATATACAAATAATTTTATGTTAATTGAGTGTCAATTATTCAGAATTAGACTGATTATACAAATTGCATAATACAACATATCAATCTGGACTTGGTTGAATTTGTAGACACTACTGATATTTCAGAAGTATGTCTACTTATTTCTATTTAAATGCGAAGAACTAATGTAAACTATTAAGTGACTGTCTGGTTCCTGCAGCGAATGTTTTCAACTGAATAATTAATGGCCATGTCATTAAAATGCCAGACATCATGCAGCATATCCCTTGGGTGTTTTTAGAATTACCAGTAAACCACAAAGTTCATTTACAATGTGACCTATAGTTGAAAGCAGTAACTTCAGACTTTCATGTTCAGTCACTCAGAAAA
Organism: Pterophyllum scalare; assembly: GCA_024447675.2. NCBI lineage: Eukaryota > Metazoa > Chordata > Actinopteri > Cichliformes > Cichlidae > Pterophyllum > Pterophyllum scalare. The sequence goes on from JAMQGT020013476.1 coordinate 115,321, forward strand.
GAAGAGAATTCGCCGACATGCTGTGTGCTGAATGAACTGAAGTAGGTGCATCAGAAATTACAATCCAAGTGTCTCTTCTCTTAAAAGGTCTTGACTATGAACTTACATTAAATGTTAATCATAATATCACTGTCAGGATGCTTGAGTTTCCTAAACACAAGCACAGAAACCTTTTTAAGCATTAAAGATGTGTTGGTGTATGTGCCATCGTGCAATTTGATTATTCTGTACATTGAAGAAGACTTGGTGGGTCACTTAGGCTTTTCTGCATTCTGGTAAGTTACATGATCTGTATAACATGCGACACTAGTACATTTTATTTTAATCCTACAGTGTAATATTAGTTTTTGGATAAATAAGCTTAAACTATTTTCCCTTTTAGGTTTTATTAAATTAGCATAATCACTGAATCTTTTTTTTCTGAAAGAACCATAAACTTTCTTCTAGAAATGTGTTTCTTTACTGAGTAAATTATCAAAGTATCATTTGATAACTTAATTTCAATATTTACCTCTAAGTGTATATACCAAGTTTTTGTTTTAGGATGTTGAATGCACCGGTGTTATCTGAAACAGTATTTTATAGTAGTTAGCTGATTTTAAAGGCGAATCACCATCACATTTATTTATTAGATCTGCCAGTTTTGCCAAAACATTGCTTGTGTAATGCTGTAGTCTCTCACCCCACCCTTTTCTGTTCAGTCCCACAAGAGAGTTTATGAGCTACATGTAGTTTGTATCACTGAAAGACGTATTTGGAACAACATGGATTAAAAACAGTGTTGTATGGTACGCAGTGAACTGTTCCCTCTCATTCTTGGGTTGTGTATACCTTAATAAACAGCTTACAGATCAAATGATACATCAGGCAGAAATGTGTGTGTGTGTGTGTGTGTGTGTGTGTGTGTATATATATATATATATATATATATATATATATATATATATATATATATATATATATATATATGTGTGTGTGTGTGTGTGTGTGTGTGTGTATTTTTTTTAATTTTATTTTATTACTGTATGTCTGACCCTTTCAGATATCCATCCATCCATCCATTCTTACTCTTCCGCTTATCCTGTTCAGGGGTCACGGTGGGTGGGGCTGGAGCCTATCCCAGCTGTAACAGGGCGAAAGGCAGGGTACACTTTGTACAGGTCGCAGGGCCAACATAAAGACACAGACAACAACCACACTCACATTCACACCTATGGGCAATTTAGAATCACTAATTAACCTCACCCCTCTAACTGCATGTCTTTGGACTGTGGGAGAAAAACGTAGTACTCGGAGGAAACCAACACAAACACAGAGAAGCATGCAAACTCCACACAGAGAGGCCCGGGCCAAGGTGGATTCAAACCCAGACCTTCTAGCTGTGAGGCAACAGTGCTAACTACCAGAAGAAGCTGTAGAGGCAGAGTTTTGTCACCACTAAATTCAGAATGAAAAATTTAAAGTGGCCAAGTAACACATTGGCACATTACAGTACCCGATAAGTATCCAATAAGTTGTTTTTACAAAATTTTTTCATATCCTTTAAACCCTATTTATTTTACTGTTAAAACTGACCAGCACTCAGTGGTTTTGGATTTGTGAAAAACACAGCTAGACAATGTGTCGAGTAACTGTTCTGAATATCACCTGAATGCAGCAATATTGCAGTCCTGCTCTAAACCATGAACGTGAAGTGTTTCGGGACTAAAACGTAGAGTTTTGCTATACAAACATTTGTGATTCGAGATGTGAATTGGTGATTCTAGCTGTGCAAGAGCAAGAGCATTGTTAATTGCTGCATCAGAACTATGAAGGGTTGCATTTGAATTATTTTGAGGTGGTAAACTCACCTGATGAAACATGTGGCTGATCTACCGTTTATTATTCCTGTCATGGTCCTGGGCAGTCTGCCCAGTGTTTGTGTTTGTTCTTTGAGGTTCTGTTTTTTGTTACATCTCCAGTTGTGCTTCTTAGTTTCCTTACAGTTTAACTTCTCAGTTTGTTATAATTTTGAATTCTGCTTTATTGTTATTGTATCCTGTTCTGTTCTTGTTCTTCTTTGACATCTCTGTGTTCCAGTGTCTGTTTGTCTCTGTCTTTGTCCCTTGTCTTGTGTGCATTCTATTCCTCATGTTGTGTCAAGTCTGCATTTTTGTCTTGTTTGGTCACTTCCTGTTTTATTTTGACAGTCCCTTGTTCCCTGTGCTTTGAGTTCAGTTTTGCTTCCTTTGTGTCATTAGTCCCATTTGGTTCACCTGTTGGTCCCTGCTGTCCCTGTATTTAAACCCTCAGGTTTCTTCTGTTCATTGTTGTGTCATTTTCTGTGCTCCCTTAGCCTGTGAGTTACCCTTTGATGATGATTGAGTACTGAAAAAATGTGCCATTTTCAACCCCCACCACCCCAAACCCCACCTCTGACGCAAAAACCGGTGTTTTAGACGTGTTTATCAGGTTCCTTTCTGCAAGACAAATGCCACTTGCAACAATTCTGCACAGGCAGGTCTTAGTGTGCCACAAACATTTTAAGTTGTAATAAAGTGTTTATTGACAGATTTTGGTGAAATCCCATTAACCCTACAGGCTAAATGAATTAACATATCTTTGCTCAGGAATGAGATATTACCATAATTCAAATTGCAAATTGTTCAGTGAAAGAGGCTCTACAATATGGGATCATAATCAAAAAGGAGGGGGGGCAATTTAAATTTTCATTGGAGTAGCTACTGTGAATGTTTAGAATCTTTCTGGCCAGCTGATTCACCAAAAACCTGATCCCACAAGACCCGTTTAACAGCTCATTTAGGAGTGCTGCCATCTGCTGGACATTTGATGTACAGCATGCCTACTGTTTTGTTGCATGTTGACTGGGGGATAATTTGGCATAACTATGCAATTATGTCAAAGCTCCATTTGAGGTGTTGTAAAACCAGATTGAATAAATTATGCTTGACTGTGGTATATCTAAGTATCAGACAGATCCAGTTGCGGGATACAGTATCAATAAAGCATTTTTTTTCACAGATGGTGTGTTTGTGAACAAAAAGTTACAGAAAGTCCTTGGGTGGAGATGGGGGTGCTTTATTGATTTTTATTCACCAATAAAAATATTTTGACAGTGTTGGGGCTCAGGCAATCCCTTCTTTTTGGTATAACTTCCCCAGCCTTAGAAAACACTCTCACAGAGGACTGAAGCAGCGGGGTGCTGCAACCTGAAGTTCTAATGTGTACAGGTGAGGATCCAGGTGCTTCTGATTATGCAAAGATTGTATACACACAAGTATAAATGAGGTGTTATTTTTCCTTTTCAGTATTAGTGCTGGTGGGAAGACTGTACTGTATTGATCCTTTTGCAAAGGCTTCTTTCAAAATCTCAGAAAATCAGTTTGGTTTTAGTGCTCAATTTTTTTCCACAACAGTGCAGAATTACAATAATACGGCCCAGAAATAAACAATTACATTTAAACACACAGCTCCACAGCTGAGCTGCTGCTGTGACAACACTATTTTTAGATCCACAATGAATGAAAAAAAAAAAACTTCACAAGGAAAACACTATTAGTAGCTTTTGCTCTTTTACAATGACTAAAGTAAATGAATTAAATAATATGCCAAAAATGTAACCTAAATGAAACAGTCAGTGATCTAGTGGTGTAGGGCCACAGCTGTTGCTGTAGCAGGGCAAGACACACATGAGCAAGCAAAGGGACCTGCTCTGGGGTCAGGTGCACATGCTCATGCATGCACATGCACATTCACATGTATAGGACACAGATTTTTCACATACACGAGCAGAACACGCCTTCGTATTACTACCATTGTTTTGGCGTAACAGGTTTAAAGATGGTGACTCTAAAGACATTGCCATACAAACGTGGAATGGCTGTCAAATTATCAGAGTGCAGTACCGCATTTTGCAGTTAGCGCCTTAGTGGTTGTGAAAGAGTAGGGAAAAAAAGAGCAGCGAAACAATGTGAATCAATCCTTATTTTGAGTTGGGCCTGCTCTTTTCCAATGAAATGACCTTCATCAGGGCAAAACCAATATGAATCAAAGATTTTTCATTTTGTCTGGCAGAGTGGTACACATACCACTGATTCCATTTTTGTGTCCTGACATATCACTGTGGCTGCTTTATTGCTGAATAAGCTGAAATATCAAACTATCACTGCACTCTCTTATTTTGTTCAGTGTCTCACTCTCACAGAGGTAATGTCAGACCTTGTCTACATATCCTTTGTCTAACATGCAGTTCCTTGCAAGAATCACATTGATTCACGTAATGCCACCATTATACTTGCAGTACAACTTTTTCTTTTGGATAATTGTGTAAAAGGATCAGGCAAGATTGGTAGATGCAAAGTACTGGGGTGCTCTGTACTCAAATGAAATGGCTGTGCCCAGCCATTTCATTTTTTTTATAAAGGTGTTAGGAAGGAACATGATTTTTTTTTTTTTTTTGGACAGGAGGGACAAATAGAAACTATTCAGAGCCTGTACTTGAGTACTTTAAAGTGGAAAAAAAAAAGTCTAAAACTACAGACTAGCTCTTTGGAGGACATTTCTACCAGCTATTTTGTGCAAATCAAACTGAACCTTATTATAACAATTAAATATCACGGGCATGTGTATTTTATTTCAACTTAAATTCAAATTGTAGTGAATGTACTCAGCTTGAACATCTGTTGCAATGAACACAAGCAGAGGAAAAACGGAGGGAATAGACCCGTCGGGGTGCCAATGCTGGTCCCTGTCCACTGCTGAAAGCAATATTTACTTTTACATCACGTGGGTGTCCTGGGGAACACCTGGCACCAAGATGCACCATGGGAAGAAGGCAAGCTGGTGGAGGAAGTGGAATGCTTTGATAATGTTCTGCTGGGAAACCTTGGGTCCTGCCATCCGTGTGGATACTACTTTGACACGTACCACCTACCTCACCAATGTTTCAGACTGTGTACACCCTTTCATAGAAACGGTATTCCCTGATAGCTATAGCCCTGACACAAAGCAAAAATGGTTCGGGAATGGTTTGAGGAGCACAAGTTTTAGGTGTTGACCTGGCCTCCAATTTCCCAAGATCTCAATCCAATCGAGCATCCATGGGATGTGCTGGACAAACAATACCAGTCCACTCAGGAACCACCTCGCAACTTACAGGACTTAAAGGATCTGTTGCTAACATCGTGGTGCCAGATACCACAGCACACCTTCAGGGGTCTACTGGAGTCCATGTCTTGATGGCTCAGGACTGTTTTAACAGCAAAGGGGGACCACACAGTATTAGGCAGGCAGTAATAATGCTTGATTGATATATATTCAACACATGAATGCTATATGAGCTGTTATGGCTGAGTTCCCACCTCTACACAGCATGAAGTTAGTACAAAGGTGGAATTCAGTGTGGAAATCATCAGCTTAAATTTAAATTGGTCTCTGGCCCTGTTACACTGGCACTGAACAAAACAGGTAGTCCAGCATAGTGCCTAACTGTAAACTTCACAATACTCCAAACCAGCCAATGTAGCCTGGACTAAATTACCTAGTATTTAAAGAACACAAAGTATGTTTCACAAAATTCAGCAATTTCACAATTCAGCAGCACATCCTGTACAGATCTAACATCTGTAGGAAAAAAAATCTAAAATGAATAAGGATGTTATAGGTAAGATTTTAATTTTTTTTTTGAAAATTTAGGGAGTAAAGAGTAGAAAGCTGAGAAATTTATGTAAAAAAAAAAGTAAGAGAGAGATGGTTAATGACATAAAGTTATCCTGGGATTGATTGCTCTAAACAACTGCATGTCTGAAAGTGTGATGTAGAAGATAAATCTGTCAGGATGGGTTATATAGGTCCATGATGTCCTCAGGCAGTCAACCAAAGTCTTGAGGCCCTGACCGCACACACACTCCGTCTCCCTTTGTTTTCAAAAACTGCCTGGGGATATCCAGCTACACAGTGACTGATATGGTGCAAGAAGGACAAGAAGGGAACTGGAGGAAAGGCTTTAAAAAAATACACTGCTACTCAGTGTAAGACGGGAGTGACATGGTCATACTGCCTGGTTCTAGTTCACAGCCAGCCAGCAGAGCCCTGGGACGCAGTCACTCTTCACTTTGTGCACCTGGATTACCATTAGTATTGCTACTTTTTTGATTTTAGGTCTAGACATATATATATATATATATATATATATATATATATATATATATATATATATATATATATATATATATATATATATATATATATATATATATATATATATATATATATTTTACAGGTGGACACATTCAGAAAACACAATTTAATGATAAAGTTTCAGAGTGTTCAAGAATGCTAATTTGTTTAAATCCCAAATCCATTTTGATGTTTCAGCCTTTTACATAGTAACAGATGGCTGAATGTTCTTTGTCCCATGTATATCTCAGACTAAACATAACATGCAGAATGAATCACAACAAGAGATGAAAGCTGTGTAAACTCAGCCATCACTAGAAACACTGATTACGTTAGTTTCACTGCATGGCAAACAGTTCAATTCATAGCACACTGCAGAACACAGAAGAAACGCTTGCCAGGTGGGATTTTTGATTGCATGTGAGAATGGGAAGTAGTCTGAATGCAAGACTTTGTTTGGGAGGCAGCATGCTGAGGACTCTTTAATGTCCAATTTGTTTGCACTATATTTGCATAAACCTCCAAGTGATGTCTAGAAAAATTCAGGCCTGCAGAGCTCATGTGAAAACTAAAGTGAGCACTACTTCCATATTTTTTAAAAAACAAAATAGGCAGGGAGAAGTATCTCAATTAGGTACAGGAATTCAAATCTCTCAACCAATTTTTTAAAATATTGACTGGTTTAATATCTCTTTTAGGTTAGCACTGACATTAAGACAAGGCTGTTTCAGCAAACTTTCAAGTTTCTCATACAACAGTGATGCTACAGATTTGTCCAAAACTTATACTTAGATTATTTTATTGCACACTCAGTAGCTTTTCCCAACAACATTTATTTTTGACCAACAAATGAGCAACAAGGAGGAATCAAGGAGGAATATCTTACGAGATCATCAACATACTGCACCTCCTTTTCCACATTTGAAAGTATGCCAGTGAACATCCACTTAAAAAATATTCTATTCCTCAGAGTTCTTTACCTCTTAAAAGTGAATGTAAATTTTCTGCAGACAGTTTTTACTAAGATATTTTTTGATAAATTTTGTCATTGCGTTGTATTGTGTTCAGCAGGCAAAGACTTTTTTTTCCAAATGTCACACTGGCTGCACTAGTTTAAAATTTGCCCATTTTACTTCATGACATGTTCAGTGGGAATGGACCTTTGTGTGGCTTGTGCCCAATGTGGCCTTGATGAGGTTTTCAGTAAACTGACAACTTATGTCTACATTAGTCATGGCAGACGAGTGCAGTTGTCTTTGCAATAGGGTGAGATGGAAAGCCAGACCCTCAGATGCCACAATTCAATTATTTTGAGAGCTTTCCCAACTCCTCAGAGATAGAAGTGGCTGAGCCATAGATGGGACTCATCCTCTATGTCCAGGTCCAGTCAAGATAATGAATAGCTCATTGAATAAATTCATACTGAGGCACAAGTCAAAACCACAAGATAATGTTTTTTTGATGGATGAGTAGGGTCTTCAGTGCAGAGAATATTTAAGTCTAAATGACTGAAACATGAGGTCACTGTAGAGCCTTTGTCAGCACTCAGGTCTTTAGTTTTGGTTTGCAATGTTGGGGAGTAACTTTTTGCATGTTACCCCAACCCTTACACTGTTGGGGAAACTTTTAGTAAAATGAATGTATATAGAATATAAAATTGACACACTTGCTTTGCATCTTTTCACAATGCAGGATATACCACCTTTTGACATATTTCAGGACATTTTTAGGTAAAAAATATAAGTACAGCACCTCGTGTAAAATGGCTTACAGGGATCACATCTACTCTACTACTACATTCTTTTAACAATATGTGCTTAAAATTTGACAGATTTTGACTGGTTCTCTTGTTTGAATTTGCATCTTTTAAGGTTGAGTCAGGAACAGGAAGACTCTAATGCAGGAATCAATATGCAGATGGAGTAGCGGGGAAAAAAAGGATATTTCAGGTCACTAGAGAGTAAGCAGGCAGGTAAGAGAAAACTTGGAGATCATAAGGAGTATAAAGAGACATGACATTTGAATGCTGGAGATCACAACTATAAACCAGTAACATGAGAGGAGCCTGAACACTTTACCGCTACAAACGGATCTAGCAGAAAGCAGGTGGAAGTACTAGTCTCTGATACCTGCTTAGTTAGCCGGACAGGTGTATGAACCAGAGATCTGGCAGAAACCAGAGAATAGCACTGCCTCCAGGAATCCACATAAACCTACAGACACATGCATAAACAGAAGAAGAGAGCGATAAGGGCCAAGGAGAAAGTGGCAGCCTGACACTAGAGGAATTAAGGGGATGATAACAGTGCTGTCACTCATCTGCCAATTAAAGTCAAACCACAGCGCTGAGTCTGTTACCAGCCAACCGTATCTTCAGACACAAAACCTTATTGTACTGGAAGTGGAACAATTTCTTGTTGAACTCTTAAAGGGTTCTAATGTTACCATACTGAGCAAAGCTCATCATTGTGAAAATTCTGTCAAACCTGACAAAACATCCTCAGGAATTTAATGTAGCCACCAAGCTTAAAGTAATCATGGAATTTATTGTTATTTCATATACTTTAAACAGAGTAGCCTGTAATGTATTGCATTTCAAAAGTAACCGTTCCAACACTGCTGTGAACAGCGCTTGATTTGAATTTCTGATTTTTAAAAGTGGATTTTTATCTAGTTTTTCTAATCGTAAGCCATGACTCATTCCACTTCCTGGATGACTATGTGACTAAACAAACAAAGCTGAAACATCTTATGTGTTGATGCACTTGTGCCCTCCTCCTCTGACAAGGGATGCTTTAGTTGATTGATGCAGTGCTAATGTTAGACTAGACTGCCAAAGAGATGGATTCAAAATGGATTCAAAATGGATTTAGAATAGGCCAAGATGAACGTGAGTATATCTTGGCCTAGATATACTCACGTTTATGATCCAGGCATCCTATAATCCAAATAAGCTGTTTCTCAGACAGTTCCTGCCTGGTAACCTCCCATGTCTTCACTGACAGAAAATAACTTGATACTTGACCAATAAATTTAAGCTTCCAAATCTAATTTTATGAAACTAAATTTCATCCAGCACAGTCCTCGTCTAAGATTGATCCCATGCGAATCTACATTTTTACATAGTCATTCATCTCTTTGCAAAGGTTCTGCACTATTTTTCTTCCTCCTGTGCAAAAATTATGGAGGCTGTATGTGGCTGAAATTATTAATGAACACTGTGGGAGGCTCATTTAGCTTCACAGCATGGAGATGAATTTGCAGGAGTAGTGAGTGCATATCCATTCAAAAATAAAAAAAAAATATGACAGACAAATAGAGGGACGTTTTTTGTATCAACAGGTGCAATAACAAAATTTCTTGTCAGACTTTTAGCCAGCTGTCCTTAAATTGTTTCATTTCAGCTGCCACATTGTAGTTTTTTGTTTTTGTTTTTCTTTTTTTGCCTGTCATGTCTGGCATTTTATGCAATCAGAATGATGATCCGAATGCACTGTTGTACCCAACATATTTGCTTTTACAAGAAGAGCTCTATAAGTTTTCTACAGGCTACTCTTGTTAATGTTTGTATTTTTATTTTTATTTAATTTATTTATGCCAGTTCTTACAGGCAGGAAGGAAGGAGATAATAGGAGAGAGGTAGATACACACACACACACACACACACACACACACACACACACACACAGTGGTCCAACCAACCAGCCCTTCGATTTGACTTCGATTATTGTTGCATTAATAAAACACAATCTTACATTCCAAAACTCTTTCAAATTTGAGGGCCAATAAAGGTCACAGGCTTGTCATTTCATACCACCCACTGCCCCCCCCCCCTCCAGCTGATAGAAACGGCTCACTGTCTCTGTAATTGAAGACATAACCCCAGACAACCTGACATCTAAAGGCTATTGCCCCTGAATCGCATCAGATACAGCAACTGTTTCTTGCAAGTCACCAAGTATCCCCCCCCCCCATTGATTGCATTTGTTTTGTTCTTTTGCTTCAGGGGGTGGGATGCAATGGGTCATTTTTTCTTCCTGGTCTTGGGGCTCTCCCAGGCTCAGCCTGATGTTAAGATCGAGTTGTCACTCCAACCTCTGAGTCTGATGACTCCTGCAAAGGAGAAGAATGTCTCAGTCTCACTTTATTATTATTTTTTAATGGATTAAAGATATACAAATAAAATTCAATATAGACTTCCACTGATATCTGCATCTCCCAGCCCACACCATTAAATAATTACAATTAGTGCTCATAAGCAACATTTACATCTAAAGCAGTCAATATGCTGTAGGTCATTAAAAATAATGATTAAAATAATAATTTACCATATGAATTGTATGGTAAATTATATCATAAAATATTTAACCCATTGTACCCATTGTACCATACATCATATTTCTGACAAACTACACAACTCAGACATTTAGTTGCTGCTAAATATAAAATAATTCAATATGAATTAAAACATTATGATATGCCAAAAACAACAATTTTATTACCCCTCAAATCACGTGACAGGTGTGTGTGTGTGTGTGTGGGGGGGGGGGTCATAAATCACTTTTTGTCAGAAATGGCATGTTATCACTCTAAAGGTATTGCCTACAAATCTTAACAACATTTTCTTGTCTTGTGGTTGAATGTGTTTTGAAAAGCTACACTATGCAGAGTTTGTTGCTTGCTTTTTGAAAACACACCAAAATGTGTCCCTCTTCTACAGCTCATCAAACGAAAGCAGTTGTAGTCGAAACTAGAGCGTGAATAAAGCTGAAGCAGTTTTAGGCCCCTTTTACAACAGAACTTTTTCAGTGCGTTTTCGAAAAGTAACACGTTCAGGCGAAAACATTTCAGAAATGATCTCCAGTTTATCAGGAGATTTTTGAGAGAGGACAGCTCCCTCCTATTTTTAACAAAGCTTATTAAATGTGGACTGTAAAATACTAACTAAGGTGTTGGCGGTGCGTTTGCAACAGGTCCTCCACAGTATTATACATCCAAATCAGACAGGCTTTATGACAAACCGTTCTTCCTCTGATAACGTTAGAAAACTGTTACATTTGATGTGACTGAGCCAGTCAAAGGATGAGCCAGTAGCTGCCATCTCCTTAGATGCGGAGAAGATGTTTGATAAAGTTGAATGGGGCTTTCTCTTCTCAGCTCTCTCAAACTTTGGATTTGGACCACTTTTTATTAAGTGGGTTAAAATACTTTATAAAGAACCAAAAGCTGCAGTCATAACTAATGGCATCATCTCATCCTTCTTTAGTTTATCGTGTGGAACCCGTCTCAGCCCCTTGTTATTCATTCTGTTCATCGAAACTTTGGCAGTGAGCATTACGATAAATTAGGACATTAAAGGGATATTATGGGGCCAACAAGAGCACAAACTGCTTCTCTATGCGGATGATAGTTTAGCACTTATCACTCATCCACTTACATCATTGCCTCATTTACTGGACACTATACAGTCCTATTCCAAAATTTCAGGGTAAACAATAAATTGGACTAAGTCTGAGGCCATGCCATTATCTTCTTTTTGTGATTCACATATGGTAAAAATTTTTAAATTCAAGTGGACACCTGAAGGCATGAAATATCTAGGTATTCAACTCAGTAGGGATTTTGAAGAATTACCTTTACTAAATTTTAACCCGGTGCTGTCCAAAATTAAAACAAATTTTGAAAAGTGGGAGAAGATTAAACTAACATTGTGGGGTAAGATTAATTCAATAAAAATGATCACCACCCCTCAGTTTAACTATGTGGTAATGATGCTTCCTATTACAATTCCACTTGATATCTTTAAAAGGTGTGAAAATTTGATTAAACATTTTCCTGTGGGGAGGTAAATGACCAAGAATAAAACTAGAAAAATTGTATGCTCCTACAGAAAAGGGTGGACTAGGACTTCCGGATTCAAAGCTTTATTATTTGTCATTTGAGATGGCTAAATTAGTTAAACATTGGGAAGAATGTGAGCATGGGCAAGCATGGTTAAACTTTGAAACTGATATTTGTTCACCGTTTGAGCCGAAACACAAATTATCTCAAAAGATTGATACAACAAATCCAGTTTATCTTCATTCTTGTGAAGTCTGGTACACAGTGGCAGCAGTGGCATTTGAGTGGCATATGCACTATTGGCAATGTGTATAAAGATGGACAATTCATATCCTATGAGGAACTTACTCGCACTTTTGATTTGGAAGGTAGGGTTAACTTTTGGAAATATATACAAATGAGACATTGTCTTATCTCAAAATTTAAAGACACTGTAGAGAACGATGTCTTAGACTATATTAGGATGCCTCATGACAGACATACAACTTCTCAATTTTATAAATTGTTAAATTATACTTTGAGTAGTGAATTGTCAAACATTAAACTTTTGACTTGAGAATGGAGTATACAAAAGAAAAATGGTTAGATGCCCTATCAGAGAGTGGTTAATATGTGAAAGAGGCCAGAAATAAATTCATACAATATAAGGTGCTACATAGATATTATCATACACCTACCAGACTACACAGTATGAAACTAATGGCAGATAATATGTGTCGGAAATGTAAAAAAAGAGGTGAGCACATATCTACACTGTTTCTGGGAATGTTGGACTTAAATCTTGGAGGCTCTGAGTGCACGGTCGGGCTCTGAGATCCCTCAAACTCCAGAACTGTGTTTATTGGGAGACATTTCAAAAGGAGTCTTCTCAGTCCGGGTGGTCGGTCTTGTGACAGCATGTAGGATCATCATCTGTGCACCAACCTTTTCTGTTTTTTTGTTTTTGTTTTTGTTTCTTGATTTTGTTTTGCTTTGTAAATTAAGTTCTGGAAATCAATAAAAAATCTTAATAAAAAAAAAGAAGAAAAGAAATAATCTCCATTTACATGGAAACACAAGACTATGTACTATTCTTTCTTCTCGTTGTGTTGCTAAGAGTCCCTGTAGAGCTTAATGTTGAGTGTTTTTTAAATCCATAATTTGTGATGGTGTAAAAACTAGTAGTTGTCATGCAAACTTGAAGAGCCGGGATCTCAGGCTTATTTATATTTACTATGTGATTTCCTTTATAATGAGCAATGAGGCCTGAGAGGGCTGTTAGAGATGTTGTAGCTCCTAGTCTTATTTGGAAACAGTTTAGACTGTAAGCACTCTTAATGGCACACAACTAATGAACCCATCTGCACTATTATGGATCTGCCGTTTGTGACAAGCTCTGTGGTGCTGAACCACATAATGGTCCTCAGCTAAGGGTGTAGTGTAAGCTCCAGCCTGGACAGCTCATCAGGCACAGAGGATAGAGCAACTGGGCGACAGGGAGAACATGACATGGGAAGCAAAGCAAGTTGCAGAGGCTGTTGGCTACCGAGTGGTGGCTGAGAGATTACATGGCATTGCAGATTGGCTGCTGCATGCCTGAGGCAGAACACCCAACACAGCAAGGTGCACTGTTTATGTCACTCACAAACATGCGCTCTGAAGGAGAACACAACCTCATTGTTGGAGCTACATTTCAGAGGGCAAGTCAAATAATCACAATTTGGGCAAAAGCTGCAATTTAAATTCTGACAAGAAAGAAACTTTGTCACAGTTTTCAAACCAGTGGCATTTTTATAACCCCTTCTGATTAGCTGACTTCACTGAAAGTGTGCCGCAGGAACTACAATACTTCGTGGGAGGACAGTGTCACAGATTAATGTTTGCAGTGCTGCAGGGATATGCATCTCCAGTGCCGTTTTTATTCTGTCACATTCAGCAGCCTACAATTAGAGTATTGCTTAAAAACAAATTGATGGTAATTATTGCTAGCAATATTTTTTTTCATGTGGAACTGGAAATTATCTAATTAACCTGGATTGCACCTGTGCAAAGGTTAAAAGCTTTGACTTACATTTCTGCTTTCAGCTTGAAATTTGTTCTTGTAAAAGTGTTGCTGTTGAGCATATTATCCGTCCATACTCAGATGTATTTTATAGGTTTATAGGTTCCTTGCTGTATAATTCCATTATCTACTTTGTTGTTTTTGTTTGTAAGATGGTACAAACTTTGTCAAAGCCATATTTATACACAGGTCAAGCTACCAGTCATCCATGGCCAGTTCCTAGAATTGCCCATTATCAAATGAGAAGTGTTCAAGCCAATCAAGGACTATTTTTAATTAACATGGCATATACTGACTTACAGCAGTATGTAAAAGTGTGCACAGAAATCTTTTTTCTAAATCACACCATATTTTTTGTTCTAAATTACGGTTGACCATCCCACAGTGTGACGGCTGCTACTACTAGTCTGCATCTACGGCCAACTTTCAATCTTATATATAATGACTTCTGATATTTAGAGAGGGCTGTCCTCTGCTCAGATTCAGCCAAATGCAGCAAAACTGGTCACACAGCACTTCACAGTACAAATACATAACCCAAAGCATTCCTCAAAAGCAACTCAAGGCAAAGAAATGGGTTGTTTCAATTGCCAGTCACCTGATCTCAACCCAATAGAGAATGCTTTTCAGTTATTAAATACAGAACTGAATGCAGAAAAACCCACTAACAGGCAGCAACTGAAGTAGCAGCTGCAGTAAAGACCTGGCACAGCATCTCAAGGGAGGAAACACAGCATTTGGCCATGTCATTTGGTCACGAGTGTAACTGAGGGATAGCTCAGGTCAAGTGAATTGGAGACAAAGTTAGAGAGGCAAGGCTGATATGGTTTGGACATGTGCAGAGGAGGAATAATGAATTGGACAAAGACTGTTAAACGTGGGGCTGCCAGACAGGAGGAAAAGATGAAGACCACAGAGGAGATTCTTGGATATAGTGAAGGAGGACATGCAGAGGAGGGTGCACGGGGTAGGATCACATGGAGTCATATGACTGCTGTGGCGACCCCTGAAGGCAGCAGACAAAAGAATACCCCCTGTGGCCTTGTGGCTAGCGTAAAGTGCATGAATATATAATTTGTATAAACCAAATCTGTCTTTAAACTGTGCAATCTAAACCATTATTATCAACATTACACCAAGAAATCTTCACTTCTATGGAGTGTCTGGTCCCATGTATTAACATTTATATCAATTCATGCAGGTCATACTTGGGAGATGGCAAGTTACTGATTACACAAAAATGTGCAAACATCTCTCACTTATTTGGCTTGCAGTACACACACACACACACACACACACACACACACACACACACACACACACACACACACACACACACACACACACATAAAAGTAGTGATGTATATTTCATGCTTGGTTGGTCCTCTCTGCACACTCTACCTCAGCCAAGCTTCGATGAAACATTCATACAGCAAGTCCCATTTACATATCAAGCAAACCACCCTCAGCTAAATTTGGGTGGTGAAAATGCCTGTTTTGCCTCACATCTTAGTTTACCTTGTTTTCCAGAGCTATCCTTGTTTGACACATTGTGCAAAATCTTAAGTCAGTGCTGTTTAACAAAAATAAAAAGGGAGACTTCTTTATATTTATACACCGAATATTCCGCAAGCAAGGAAGACAGCAGGTGAAACACTAGACCTTGAACCTTAAATCTAATTCAAAAAGGGGTGTCACACATACTGAGCAAAAGAAGACAACTCATTGTAGTGAGGTCACAAGTCCTGAACATGTCTGTGTAAAGAGTGATTGTCACCTTATTTATTCAGCACTGTGAATGCTTTGATTAAGATGACTTGGTATAATGTCATCAGAGGCCGCCAAATGGGGGTTTGTGTGTGTGTGTGTTTATCGCTAATTACATTTAAAATGTTAGATCTTGGCAGTTTTATTGAATTTTACGCAGCGCACACAAGACTTAATTGTAACTCTTTATGTGACTCAGGAAATACTGTCTAGGGGTACATTTTGAGGGAATTTCCAACTAAAAAGACTGCAACCTTTGAGAATATGTAACTTATTTGGCTAATTTCTGTGTCATTTAAGCCAAGCTGAATTTACACTAAACAAGTGATCATTTTGCACTTCATGGTCAGTATGGATAGCAGGAATAAACTATCATGGAGTATAGCATTAAGTTAAGTTCAGAGGCAATTCCAGCAGATCAGCTGATCCAAATCCCAGCCCACAACAGCTGATATCCTTCTACGCTTTTTTTTAAATCACACGCCAAAGTTTGACCATGTACCTGATCTCCTTAAATAGTGAAAACCAACTTATAAATACAAAAGTAATAGATATTAAGTCCATGGTTTGCATATGACAGTGGTGTGACCAGTTGTCTTTTAAATATCAAGGGTAAAAATACTTCCAGAAGGAAGTCACAAAGTGACAAATTGGACCAAATTAAAATGTACCATTTTATGCTGCCTGCCTTTATTATTTTATATATGCTGACAGACTCCTGCATCTTGCTGCACTTTTCATGGATGACATCAACTTTCTGCATTACTTTGTGGATGAAGAATTATAAAATATTATTACTCATATAGTTATTATCTGAGTATTTTCTATTCACTGACAATGATGGGTGAGGGAGGAATGTTTTTAGAATTGTTCTTTTTGGAAAAGTAGAAATAAAACATGTCAGGCTTGGACACTTGGGTCAAACCGCTGCCTCGGTGCTAGTGTCTGATGCCTGGAGGATGTTGTTTACTGCTAGACATAGCTGCACAAAGGGACAAACAGGGATGAAGGTAATGGCGATCGAGACATTACCACTGCTACTGCCACACAACCGTGTTATAACAATGAGATATCGTTTCATTCATGTAGGCCTGTGTAATACAGTTTTTATTTTTACATTGTTGCTTATCACATTTCATTAACCATACAGCTAAAGTGACAGCAGTTTAAGCAACTTGTAATTACAGTAAAAGATAATCAGACTTTTATTGTTGGAGACATCACCGATATGCAAGTGTGCACTAATGCATCTTAATGCTGGCTTTTGAACTGTATGCTGATAAAAAAAAATGGGGTGCACCTCTCCTCTTTTTCTGAGAAGAAGCAGGATCCATAATTTCAGTTTCTGAATCTACTGTGCATGTGTTTTTAATGTAGAACCACTGGTTTCATTTAGCATTTTCTATTTAGCTTCCTCTTTTTGTGTGAAAAATGTCCTTAAACAGTACACACTGGCAGTCTTCTGTGTTCCCTTTCATATAATTTTCAATTGCAAAAGCTTGAAAATATTGCATTTTGCTGCATTTGTGAATATCTCTGTGTTTCGTGTGATATTCACAGTATATTGAAGAAGACTTATTAGATCACCTACACTTTTCTGTACTTCAGAAAGTAGCATGTTATGTAACACTTGTTGGGGCTGTTGGATAAATAAGCTCAAACTATTTTTAAGGAAGCAACACTCTTGAAAGTATGAGCACACACAGTTCACCTTTACTGAGAGTAGTCTGTCAGTTAAAACTATTCATGATTAACAGCTTTTTTCCCCTCAGCTAGTGATATTCCTAGAAATGTATTTGTTCTTATTTAAACCATAAATCATAAAAGCAAATTTAGCATAATTTCTATGCCATTTTGATCAAACTATCCAAGCATTATAATGAATTGCATCAGTCTGCCAGTGTCAGCTTGTGTAAAATGCTGTTGTCTCTCATCCCACTTTTTCTGTTCAGCCCTGCAAGAGGGTTTATGAGCTCCATGGTTCCCCCTCTACCATCCACTCAACTGAAGTAAAAAATATTCATTAGATATACAGAGCACAAATCCCACTTTAAGACAAATTTCAGACTCACACGTAGACTCAGCTTTATTATCATTCACACTATGAGATATAATGTGAACGAAATGTAGTTTATCAGGTCTCAGTGTAGGTCAAACATAGGATTATAATAGTTGTTACGTCCCCATCAGAGGTCTAGGGGTGAGGGGAGTAATATAAGGCTGGACTGAAGAACATGAGGAGGCTTTTTAGGGTGGTTTAAAGCTTTATTGCCCAGATAACATTAGGGAAGCATGATTATGACTTCAGGGAGAGCCAAGGACAATATAACAAACAGAACAGCCCTAAACTAGGAAAAGAAAACCCCATCAACTACCTAACTAAATGAAACAAAAACATACAAACCTACACCTCAGCTCCCTGACAAACGGCAAAAACAGGAGAAGAAGGTGGGTCGTCAAAAGAAAATGGCAGCTCTCCCCTACCAGCTTCCACAGGGCGCTAAAGAAGACAAGAATCAAAGAAAGATTAATAAACAAGGCAAACACTTAACCACAAACATAATATAAGCAAACAGGTACATTTCCAACATGCACAATACACTGATTACCACCCCATGGCCAAAGGCACTGAGGCACACCTGCAGCCAGCTTATGTAGGCCCTGCAGAGCAGCGATTGGCTGCAGGTCCCAGTCTCCAGCCAATGACAGCCTGACAGCAGGAGTAAGGGCTGGGGAAGGGCGGATCCCACACTACAGGTCCTGGAAGCAGCATAGCACTTATCAGGAACTCAAGAAGGGAATGTAACACCCCCACCCATAAGAACAAACATATGTTTGTTAACCTTAGTAAATAAACAACATTCGTGAAAGGGCGTCTGCCACTATGTTGTCACATCCCTTTTTGTGTCTAATGAGGAGGTTGTAGTTCTGGCAAATTAGTGCCCACCTCATCAGACGCTGACTGTCGTTGTACATGTGCGACAGGAACACAAGGGGGTTGTGATCAGTGTAAACTTCTACAAGTTGTGATTTTGAACCCACATAAACCTCAGACTGTTGAAGTGCAAGAAGCATAGCCATGCTTCCTTGCATGATACAGCTTCAGCATACTGAGATGACACAAGCGAGTCTGACGTTTCCGGTCAGGGGTTTTAATCACATAATCTGTATCACTCACTTTCTGTTGCACTGAGTAGGGGCCAGAAAAACGAGCAGAGAGAGCAGAACAGGGGTCGGAAGCAAAGCCAGAACCTCATCACCGGGATTAAATGATCTACGTCTGTTTTCTTTTTTTTTTTTTAATCATACGGCTGCTTCATAGTGATCTGAGCAAATATAAAGGCTTCCAGGGCTGCTGAACGTTCACGGAACTGTGAAACGTAGTCCAAAACATTAGTATTAACAGGTTGCTCAGGTGACAGAAACTGTTCTTTTAGGAGCTTCAGGGGACCCCGCACCAAATGACCAAAAACAAATTCTGCAGGACTAAAACCCAGGGATACCTGGTTTGGCTTTCCTGAAACCTGGCAGATTTCACAGGACCGGCAAAACTGCACCACATCCGCCTTCAGCCCGGGCCAAAAAAAATGGCTGAGGACCTTGTTGTAAGTCTTTGTGACCCCAAGGTGACCAGACAATGGGTGATTGTGTGATAAGGGACAAAACATGTTGGCGATAGTCAATAGGAACCACGATCTGGTACACTGTTAACCAGTCGCACGCTGCATCTTCCAAACCCACATTACCCTCAAACTTTATTAGGTTTGCTGAGCGGGAGGTCCACTTGCACATGAGGACCCCATCCTCTGGTGAATATACTATAGTATAGTAATAAATAAAATAAAATTTAAATAAGCACAGAAAAATAATATATAAATAGATAGCTAAACTAGGATGAGTAAAAATTGACTAAAAATACACTAAACTAAACAGGTATAAGAGCGTTCTACTATAGCTGGCAACCATAGGCATATGCTGCATTGCGGTGTGGGCGGCGCAGGCTCGAGTCCCGGCCTGTCGCCGGGTTGTGCACGCGTCTTCCCCCGTGTCTCTCTCGACCATAGATAAAAGTGTTGTGTGAGTGTGGAGCATTAGAGGACACTGTTTGATATGTGTAATGTGGGGTGCCTGGTCAGTATATGGGGGTGAAATGGTTCAGCAGTCTGACCGCATCCAGGTAGAAGCTATTTTTCAGCCTAGATGTTTTTGCCCGGATGCAGCACAGCCTCCTTCCGGATGGGAGAGGGGTGAAAAGTCCATCTGTGGGGTGGGTGTGGTCATGGAGAATACAGGTAGATCTTTCCCTACAACTGGCGGTGTGGATGTCATTGATCAGTGGTAAGGTGCACACGATGGTTCTCTGTGCACACTTACCAGTCTCTGCAGTGCCCCCTTCTCTGCTACCGTGCACCCAGCATACCACACATTGAGGCAGGTGGTGATGACACTCCACCACACATCTGTCAAAGGACCTGAGGATGTCTGTATTTGGGCCCGCCCTCTTTAACTTCCTCAGGAAATACTAGCATTGGTGGGCTTTTCTTTATTACAGCTATGGTGTTGGTGCACCAGGTGAGTGTGTTGGTGAGCTGTACACCGAGGTACCTGATGGAAGTACCAGTCCTACAAAATCCACCACCATCTCTTTGGTCTTCTGGACATTGAGGATGAGGTTGCTGTCTTTGCACCAGAGTGTCAGGACTTCCCGCCTGTACACAGACTCATTCCCGTGGCTGATAAGACCAGCCACCCCTGTGTTTTCTGTGAACTTCACTATGAGACTGTTCTTATAGTGAGCTCTGCAGTCATGGGCCAGTAGTGTGTACAGCAGTGGGGACACAGCCCTGTGGGGAGCCAATGTTCAGGATGATAGTGGAGAATGTGTTGTTGCTAATTTTTTGATGAGGAGGTTCCCAGTGCTGCCAGCTTGGACACCAGTTTCTGTGGGATGATGGTGTTGAATGCAGAACTGAAGTCCAGAATAGCAGCCTCACATAGGAGTCCCTGTTCTCCAGGTAAGTGAGAGCCTGGTAGGTCACCGCCATAATGTATTGGCTGTGGACCGGTTTAATCTGTAAAAGAACTGGTGGGAGTCCTCTGCTGCATTGTTGGTCTGCCATGCCTCATCACCAGCCTCTTGAAGCACTTCATGGTGACAGGGGTGAGTGCGATGGGGTGGTAGTCATTGAGGCATGACGTTGAAGAGGTTTTTGGCACGGGGATGATGATTGATGTCTTAAGGCATGATGGGACTTTGGCTTGGGACAGTAAGGTGTTAAATATGTCTGTCAGGTCCTCAGACAGCTGGTGTGCATAGTCGCTAAGCAGTCTGCCTGGGACCCCATCAGGGCTGGAGGCCTTCCAAGGGTTAACCTTCTGAAGTGTTCTCCTCACCTCTGCAGTTGCTACTCTGATGGCTGGAGGTTCATCGGCGGAGGGGATGAGTCGGGACGGGGTGTTGGAGCCTCGACGCGAGCGTAAAAAGCATTTAAGATGTTGGGGAGCGCTGGGTCATTAGGGCATTTTGTGTCGCTCTTCTTGTAGTCCATAATGCAGCTGATGCCCTCCCACATGCTTTGCGGGTCATTTGTGTTTAAATGGCCCTGGATCTTGAGAGCATATGTGGACTTTGCTCTCTTTATGCCCAGTGACAGGGTTTTCCTGGCTGCTCTGAGTACCGCTGCATCGCCGTTCTTAAATGCAACATCACAGGTTCTCAGCAGGGAG
This sequence comes from Pterophyllum scalare, assembly GCA_024447675.2. Taxonomy (NCBI): domain Eukaryota; kingdom Metazoa; phylum Chordata; class Actinopteri; order Cichliformes; family Cichlidae; genus Pterophyllum; species Pterophyllum scalare. The sequence continues at coordinate 136,874 of JAMQGT020013476.1, forward strand.
TGCACCTCTGCGTTCAGCCAGAGCTTCTGGTTAGGCCTGATGGTGATGATCTTAGAGGTGGTCACCCCTCAATGCACATCCTGATGTAGCCCAGGACCAATTTGCCATGTGAGACCCTACCAGGCGGACAAGCCCGCAGACAACATAGCTCCTTGGGTCACTGGGACACACAAACCCCTCCACCATGATAAGGTGGCTATTCATGGAGGAGTGCATAAAAGCTTTACAGCCATATTTAAACCCAAATATTTTTAATGATTAAAGAGGTTTCTCTGTCAGATACTTGCTTGTGTTTAAGAAAAGCAAAAAATCCACTATCCCTGTGAATAGTCTAGGAATGCTACATCTTTTTAGTTAACTGATAACTCTGCCTGTCTGTGAGTAAGCCCAAACAGTAAAATAATGATGTGTCTACTCTGAAGTTATAGTCTATGACATTAATATGAAAAAAGCTGAAATGTAGGGAAATGCAATATTTTCAAATATTATTCATTGAAAATTATATGCACGGTAACACAGAAGATTTTCAGTATAGCTTGTTTAAGGACATTTCTCACACAAAAAAAGAACTACAAAATGGAATCAGTGGTTCTTTATATCATGAAGCTACTGTATGAGTTGTTAAAGCTAGGTTAGGAAGAGAGGTGACAATCACTGAGCAGCAGGTCAGAAGGAGCTGCACTGTATCTTTGTGGATCTAGAGAAAGCATATGCTAAGGTGCCAAGAGAGGAACTATGGTACTACATGAGGAAATCAGGAGTGGCAGAAAAATATATGAGTGTGGTGCAGGGCATGTATGAGACCATGATACAATTACAGATAGGTTCATATTGAGGTTGGGATCAGGAATTGGCTCTAAGCTCCTTTTTGTTTGCAATGGTGATGGACAGGTTGACAGATGAGGTCAGGCAGGAGCCTCCATGGGCTATGATGTTTGCAGATGATCTTGTGATCTGTAGTGAGAGTAGGAAGCAGATGCCTGGGAAAGTGAAGGTATGCACTGGAGAGAAAAGGAATAAAAGCAAGGAAGGAATGAGAGGGACAGGTGTAATAGTGAAGATGCAAAGGGTGGAGGAATTTAAATACCTGGGGTCAGTTATCCAAAGCAATGGAGAGTGCATAGAGAAGAGCACAGGCAGGGTGGAGTGGGCAGAGATGAGTGTTGGGTGACAGAAGGATGGCAGCAAGAGTGAAAGTGAAGATTTACAAGATGGCACTGAGACCTGCTATGATGTGTTGTTTGGAGATGGTGACATTGAACCACAGGCAGCAGCATTGAAGATGCTAAGATTTTGATTGGGAGCGACCAGGATGGACAAGATTAGTAATGAGTGCATCAGAGGGACAGAGGAGGGTCATGGATGTAGTGAAGGAGGACATGCAGAGGGTTTGTGTGACACAGGAGGGTGCAAGAGATAGGGTGAGATGGAGGGCAACCCATAAAGGGACCAGCCAGAAACAGAAGTTTGTGGGGAATGGAGGAGAGGGGGCAGTGTTGGCATGGCAATGGCTGTAAACAAAATGTATTTCAGGTAAAGACCTCATTGCATAAGTGATACCATGTTTTTGTTTATCTTATAGGACATCACAGAATTTAAAGTGATAAGCTGAATAATATAGCCCAGAACATTTGTGAAGATTATAGGGTTTTTTTTGTTTGTTTTTCTTACAGTGAAATAATATACTTAACAAGGTATTAAAAAAACACTAGTAGGAGATTTTAGCCATTTATCATTTATCAAACTAAATAAATGAAATAATACACCCTAGAAACACACACATTTAACAGTAACTGATCTTGTAGGACCGAACTACAGCAAACTACTAACTCTTGCCAAGTATCCTTGCATTCAAGCCTCTAAGACTCCAGATTCACCACTTAAGCTCTGCTGACTGCTGAGAAGACGGTGATGGATTACAAGACACTTTTGGCCTGGGCATGTCTTAAAAGAAAACAAACAAACACACACACAAAAAAAAAAAAACAAACAAGAAAAATGAAAAATCCAAAATGAATTTAATATGGAATTCAACAACTCTTTGTACAGAACAGACATCAGAAGAAAAAAAGACTGAAAATGCTACAGTAAAAACAACGTAGAAAAAGCAACATAATTAACTGAGTAAATTAATTTGTGCCTCATCACCCAACCATAAATTGCCTTAGTCTAAATAGAAAAATATTTGATTACAGTCCAGCATTTATAAGTGTGTCTGTGTATTATTGCACTTTTTTCTCTTTACTTCATTAGTGTGACAGTATGGGTGAAAATGTTTCATCTTACAGCTCCTAGCCAGCTTAATGAAGTTATCACCCTCATCACATGGTGGTTGCATAGACAACAGTCGACAGTCTATTCTCTAAAATGGTGAGAAAGTCTCCATTTGGCAGTGTTAGGGTTGGTTGGTTGTGGTATATGGCATTTACTGGATGTTTGCCCAGAAGCCTTTTCCTAATCTGTAACTCATTTCAGATTCCTTTTCTGAGTAATTAGAGCTTTTGTAAGTATCTTTCTCAAATTGTGCTCAGTACTGTTCCATGCAGAGCATGTCTCAGTATGTGCTGCAAGTTGGTGCGAAGTAATTTCATCTTCATATGGGCTCCATAGTGTCAGGGTTAACTGGGGAAAGATCACTGGTTTGAGAATGAAGGAGACACAAATCCATGGGAGGGCTGTGTCAGGAATGGCATCCGGCATTAAAAATCTGCCAAATCAAACATACAGATCCATCCCTGTGGCGACCCCTTGTGAATAAGGGAGCAGCTGAAAGAAGCTATATATATCCTTGAGTGAAATGATTTGAATGTACTGTGTGTGTGTACGTGTGTGTGTGTGTGTGTGTGTGTACGTGTGTGTGTGTGTGTGTGTGTACGTGTGTGTGTGTGTGTGTGTGTGTGTATTGACACTTTGGATTGCTCTAAATGTCAAGTTTTGGCTGCCAATGTCCTGTGGTTGTGAGGAGGAAATGTAATGGTGTTTATCCAAGATCCTGCCATTTATTCTGTGTAACTAGTCTTTTTATTTAATCAAATGCTTCTAAAATGTAATTGTTATATGCCCACATTCTATGACTGAGCAATTTTGAAAGTGAATGAGCCACTGATGGTGACATTTTAGGTTTTATTTTTACTAGCATTTTTTTTTACTAGATATTTTTACTAGCATTGGGAGTTAAAACTCCATATTGTGTTAGAATGTGTTTTATGAAGTGACCAAACCATCAGAATACATCATCTTCCTATTTTAACATCAGGTCTAAGCATAGACTGCATATCAAAATATTGACATAGCCATGGTTCTAGATGCTCCATTTTGAAGAATCAGTTTTATTGCACTCATCAATATAGGGCCACAAATTACCACATTTGGACTGGGGGTAGAATTCTAAGATATTAGCTAATGCTAATTAGTTAGCAAGCTGCATCCATAAGCGGATGTGTTGGTGTGTGACGGTGTTACCACTCAGCAGATCATTTGTCAGATACATTACAACTGCTATGAAAGGCATATATATATATATATATATATATATATATATATATATATATATATATATATATATATATATATATAATCACCTGGATTAACAAGGTCCATGCCATTTGTTGAGGAGCCAAGGCATACTGATGAGAAGTGGGCTACTTGAACAAGGCTATTCCAAGCAACGAGAATAGGGAACTGTTGGAATGCTATGAAGCATTTAACACTAGTGAAAGGGGTTACAGGAAGAGGATGTGAGACCTATGATTCTTTGATAACCAACAACAACAACAATAGCAGCGTTTGTGTTCCAACTGCAAGAAGTAACTGCTTTCACAACTAGAGACTGATGAGGTACAGCACACTCCGAGATTAGGTACCAAGCCCAAAGAACATCTGGCATGTTGAATGCAAGACCTAAAAGAGAAGATTTATTTATATATATATTTATATAGCGAGAGAGAGAGAGAGAGAGAGGGAGAGAGAGATGTTTTTCTCTTTCCGGGAATGGTTTTACAGGTGGAGGTGATGGACATTTGTTCCCTCCTCATCTTTTCTGATTTTTTTTTTTTTTTCACTAGTTCTACAGTTTCCTAGGGTCAGTGTCACTACTGGTAGCATGAGGCGATACGAGGCCCCTTCAGAGGTTGCACAGGTAGTCCAACTCCTTCAGGATGGAATGACATTATTTTTTCGGTCCATCTGACACTGCCAGGTTGCACCTCACACTGTCCAGGAGCTCAGTGGTAACCTGGTCCAGATCTGGGAGGAGATCCCCCAGGACAGGTTCCACCATCTCACTTGATGCACACCCTGACGTTGTCAGGCATACATACAAGCATGTGGTGGCAAGCTACTGAGTACCATTTTGAGTTGCTGCAATTAACTTTCTGTAAAATGGACTGGCTTGCTGCATTGTTTTTTTTTTCACTTTTGTTTTCAGGGTGTCTTTAAAAAAAACACATCAGTTCTCAATGGAAAAAATAAACATACTGGATAGCTATATTGATATGGACTGGGTAATGTGTTAGGAATGAAAGGATTCCACATCATTTGATAGAAATTAAAATTATCAACCTACAGAGGACTGAATTCAAAGTGTTCCTTTAATTTTTTTGAGCTTTGCGTGTGTGTGTAGAATATTTACACAAAACAAGCCACTGGATAGCTAAGTACTTTGTACACTGCCCAGTGAACTTGCTTTTCATTGTTTATTTGGAGTTTGCTAGCCCTAAGCAAGAGTGCCAAATTTTGCTGATGGTTTGTGTAGCTGGAGGCTTTCCCCAACTACATGTGCACCTCTAAATACTGAAGGATTTGAATTTATTCTTTCCTGGGAGGCTCACTGAACCTGTATTCTCATTCATTTCCCCATCCATACCTCCAAGGCTGCTATCATCTGTATTACCAGACATGCATCCGTACCTCAGAGGCTGACGGGTTCAGTTTTTTTTTTATTCCTCTACACCTCAAAGGCTTTCAGATGGATGGATTTCCCATTGCTCGGGTGTAAATCTTTCATGTGTGAAATTGTCTGTGCTTAAAGAAGCCATTGGCTGTGCTGAAGAAGCTGTCTGTGCTGCAGTTGTTGGCGGCGACAGCCTGCGGTGTCAGACTATGGCAGAGATCAGTCATATCAGTTATTTTTCATTCAACAAACAAATAATGAAAGCTTTTACAGTTGTCTATTCACATATCCCCGTGGCTTTCTGGTGAATCTGAGTTTTATGTAACTTCACAAGACGGCTTGTCTTCCTTGAATAAGAACACAAATCATCATTGAAAATATCTAAGTTTTAAATTTTTTCTTTCATTTGGCTTCTGTGAAACAGTGAAAGTAACAAATAATTTGTGGGATTAAAGTGGCAGGTGACAGCTTACAAGCGTGTTGAATCAGGTGAAATATCAAGTCACTGATGGACCTGCTGTGATCTACTTTCCAACAGTGTGGTTATTACTGTCATTCATTCACTGGTAATTCACCAGCATTGCTGACCAAGACTGCCTTCGCTAGTAAAAAAAAACTGTACTTTGTAATTGTCTAAATACTTTTAACAACCCGCATTTATGTGTTTTTAGCAATTTATGACTGAAGTACTGCACCACTGCTGTCTGAGTTACAAGCAGAAGTTATATGGTCACATTGCTCACAGATGACAGTGATGCAGGGAGACTGTGTGCCTTCACTGGAAGGGTCACCTGTTTTTTGTTTTTTTTAATTTCATTAAAAATTCCCAATTTTTACTGATTTTAGAGCCTTTTTATAGAATCAACCCCATGATACCTTTTGTTTTATGAGACGTATAGGGGGAAATAAAAGTGTCATGGTCCTGGGCCGGTGGCCCAGTGTTTGAGTTCTTTTTGTGAAGTTCTGTTTATTGTATCTTGTAGTTGTGTTTTCTTAGATTTCCTTACAGTTTAGATCCTCAGTTTGTTATTGTTAGGTGTTCTGTTATTAGTTGTTTGTACATTTTTTCTGGGTTCACTTTGTTCTGGGTCTTGCCTGTGTTTTTGTTCCTGTGTGTGGTTAGTCCCTTCTCTGTGTTTAGTTCCCTTCATGTTGTTTCCTTGTGTGTGGTGTTTAGGTTGCTGGGCAACCCCCATATCTTTTTGCCCGCACCAGCTCACTTGCCGGGGTGGACTAGACAAATGTATACACTAATAAAGAAAAACAAAATAAATCACCAAAATCAATTCTCCACGGCAAGAGCAGCTAGTGGCTCCCACGTGCCCTGCAAGGGGTCAAATTTACACTGTTTAAAGTTGAATAAAAACATTTAAAATCCATTCTAAACAGTATTACTTCTACCCACTCAAATACCTGATATTCCTAAGGAACTAATCAACATTGCAAGTGGACGGGTTGCTTCTGAGAATGTTGCAAAACAGCTCTCAAGATTCCTACAAGTTGGTGCAAAACAGAATGCTTTCTTTATTGAAGAACATCTGACAAAATCAAAAAAGAACAAAGAGCTTCTGGGAACCTGAGAAAAGACAGCAGTGTGCAACCTTCAAAGGTATGAAAAAAATCATTTGGAGTCATTGTATCTAAACTGGTGTACTCTTTCAAAGGTTATTTGCTGTCTCCAAGAAAAGAGATATGTACAATGAGACTGATGTCTCATGAGCTTGCAGCTGTCCCACCTTCTTTGCTTTATGATGATGGAAGCATGACAAAAGCTGACCTTGCCAAGAAACTGCTGTATCTCTGTCACTGAAGAGACACAGCAACTTCCTAATGCTGATGGACCACCAGCATATATCATCGATGGCATGGCTCTTTTACATAGTCTCCATGATTCTGGTTTTCAGATGTTCATTGATCTCAAAGAATGTGTTTGGAAACAGACTGCAGCATTAATGGGAGAGGAAGGAATGAGCTGTGTTGTTCTAGTATTTGAGAGATATGACCATCAATACTCAGTCAAAGATCTTGAAAGGCAAAGAAGAGGCCCCATCCAAACCAACAGGCCAACACATATCATCATAGACCAAGCAAGAGCTCCAAACAACAAGAAATATCTGAGGATCAGTCGGAACAATGCTGTTGTATATACTATATATACTAGCATCTACCACAGATCCGTCAGCAGCTAATTTACCTCGACTGAGGATGCCTTCGCACAACATGTGCAAAGAGCTTTATACCAAGCAGCAGTGTGGCGTCACAGTCACCTGCCCAAGCCTCTTCTCTGGTACCCAGTGGGTAGAGGATGGAGGCTCAGGCAAGATGGGTTCATTGAACCTTTTATGTATCAGAAGGTACCAGCACCTAAAGAGGTCTGTGACCTCACACACCTGTACTGTAAGGACGGCAGCTGCAGTGAGATCAGCAAATGCCAGCATCTGTCAATGGGCTTGACATGTTCAGAGTTCTGCTCCTGCTCTTTCTCGAACTGTCTGAATATGACCAATTTTGTTACTGATGATTATTTGGAAGAGTGGCAGTGATATATTTCAGTTGTGCCATCATGGGGAGCTGACTTCACCAAAGTATTTATTGGCGATGGCCTACCCCTAGAATGGCTACCAAAAGCAGCATGTGTTTTGGTTGCTGCTAAAAGCCACAGGCTTAAAACTGGACACTGCAGCTCGTAAAAAAGGACTATGCATGGTATGTTTACATATTTGGTTTTGCTGGATTTAGAAAACAAGCACATTAATTCAACAAGCCTACTGTGTTATATGGCAATATACACAGCATAATAAAGTTTTTCTCAATACTTCACTTTCTTTCAGTTGTGGCACTTCATACATTAAGTGACTTAACACCCTGATTACGCAGGCTACATTTAAATATTTGGTATTGATGGATTTAGTACAACCTCACCTTTCAAACAAGCCATGATATGTGTTTCTTTGACAATCCCTGGGAAAGCAGTTACAAAATAAATGAAAACATTTGCATAGATATTTTTTGTCCATGTCCACCCATTTTAGGTATGTGTTCCAAGGTCTCTATCTACCCCATACTTTAAGATATTCACATCCAGTTTTTTCTAGTGGGTAAAGCAAAATGCTGACTATATGCATGTCTATTCTGAAAGCTCTCAGGCCTTGTGTTATTAATCTAATAATAATAATGCCTTAGACTTATATAGCGCTTTTCACGGTACTCAAAGTGCTTTACAAATCTGTGCACCATTCATTCACACCTCAATCATACTTGGTGGTGGTAAGCTACTAATGTAGCTACAGCTGCCCTGGGGCAGTCTGACAGAAGCGTGGCTGCCAATTTGCACCTACAGCCCCTCTGACCACACAACCACATTCACATTTAGCATTACAGCGGGACAGAGGAGTAAAATACGGGAGTTTCCTGGTCAAAAACGTGAGACTTGACAGGTATGCATGCACCTTGAGAAATGTAACTACACGTCCAGAGTGTGATTACTGCCTAGGCTTCAGAGGTGCTTTCCAGTTAAATACGTAGGCCCCGTCACTCAATTAACAAACAGGAGCGGCATTTAGTGGTTAGCATTAGCTTACTAATTAGCATTAGCGCCCGGCTGAAAAACTTTCCGGCTAGAACCCTGTAGTTAGCATGGCCGCCAATGACGGCAGATAAGTGAGTTGTTTCTCTGCCATTAGTGGAGTGAAGAAGTACAAGAAAGTATTCAAAGGAAGAGGTTAGAAAAGAAAATGTGGGAGACAGGGAGATGAAGAAAGTCGATAGTAGACAAAATATGAACAAGGAAGTGAGGGCAGCTATGAAAAGGATGAAGAGTGTAAAGGTGGTTGGTCCAGATGACAAACCTGATGAGGTATGGTGATGTCTAGGAGAGAGAGCAGTGGAGTTTGTTTAATACAATCTTGGAAAGTGAGAAGATGCCTGAGGAATGGAGAAGAAGTCTACTGGTAGGAATTTTCAAAAACAAGGGTGCTGTTCAGAGCTGTAGCAACTACAAAGGGATAATGTTGATGAGTCATATCATGAAACTATGGGAAAGAGTTGTTGAAGCTAGGTTAAGGAGAGAGGTGATGATCAGTAGCAGTATGGCTTCATGCCAAGAAAGAACACTACAGGTGCTTGTTGCGTCATCATCCGTTTCCCCCTTAGCTGTGTGTTTCCCCAGTTTAGTGTTTTGTTTTCCCCTTATTTCCCAGGCATGTTTTGCCTTTAGTTTAGCCTTGGTTGATATTTTGTTTTTTTATTTTTATGTTATGTATTTATCTGAGCCTCCTGCAATAAAGCAGTTAGAGTTTAGCTGTCTTGCATCCTGCAATTGGGTCCATCCCTTTCCACCACACAGCCTAACCATTACAAAAAGAAGAGTACTTCAATTTTACGTGTATTGCTGTACTTCAATATATTTTGATGGGAAGTATATTCTATTGGGTATATTGGGTAAAATATGTACAACGTTAGTAATAGTGTTACAAAACTGCACATTAGTGTTCTAGGGTTAAAATAAATTAATCTTCCGCGGGTAGCTGCAAATGGGACTTTGACACATGTGGTATGATGATGGTGGTAAGGTGAAGGGGTTTAGAATGCAGTGTCAACATGGATACCTACCTTTATTTAGTTGGGGGAAAAACTGACATAAAATGTATATCATCTATACACATACATGCGTTAACAATTATTCACATGAAATACAATAAAAACAAAATTAAACTCAACATTACATAGTTCCATTGATCATGGACAAGCAGATTAAGAAAACTACAGGATTGATTATATAAAACGTGACCCAGCAGAAACTTAAACTGTTCTAGAATAACATACTTGTCCGAACTAAGAGTTCTAAGGTCTAGCTTCCCTATGAGGTGCATAATAAGAGACCGTAAGGTTTTCCTGTTCTGTAGTCCTAGAAATGCATTCTTGTGAACATATACTGTAACCCATTTTTCTAATTCTTGATGATAACTAACATGGTAATTTATTAAGAATGGATTTTATATGAAGTGATGCTCACCCTTCCTTCTTGTACAGGATACAGTGATAGTGGCTGACATTTCTCATCAGTGATAAATCTAAGAAACACAGCATCTAGGGGCTGAAGTATACTGGCAGCAGCATGCTTGTAAATTACATCTGCATACTCAAGGACTGGTAAAAACCTTGCCTGTACAATCTTCACTCGGCCATTAAATAAGAGGCACTAATTATTTCTAAAAGGAGAAGCCTAAGCTTCCCCATCACTTCCTCAACACAAGTAGTAGAATTTTTCATTTGGGATCAGATGAAGAGCATGTAGTAGTCTCAGCTGTATTTAGTAAAAACTTAAGTCTAGTTAGTGCCTTCTGAATTACCCAGAAAAAATCTAATTTTAAGTTAGATATGTCAATCTAGAAATGCCTGTTTCGCTGTTCTAACCTAGTTGGCTGATTACAACTGTTAACGTGCACACAGTGGATTCCCAGCCTAATGATTTGTGCCCACAATGAACACAAAGTGTTGTATTTTCACTAGCTTGGTCCCAGATGTACTATTCAGTTAGCCTAATTGTTAAGATTTTAATTGATGCCCAGTGATGTAAATGGTTGTCCTAAATGTTATGTAGCCATCTGCCACCAGATGGAGCTGCAGCCCTGACATCATTATAGAAAAATGCCATAAATCTGTTAATCTTGGCCTGATATTTTTATTAGGTTAGTTATTGTTAGTTATTTTGAAGTTTTACAATGTTACCTGAAGTGCACCTCCCGAGAAACACCGTCATTTCCTTCCATGCTTTTCCAGCTACTTCCCCCAAGTTTGTACAAAGAAGCAAAAAAACTAGAGAGACAAATGTGTTTGCACTTTAAAAAATACTGACCACAGCACTGATCTTAGACTTTAGCTCGGTATTCTAGAATGCTGAGCTACAATGCCCAGATTGTCAAGAATCTGTGCATCGTAGCTTCTATCTGCAACTGGCTATTGGACTTTCTGACCAACATGCCCCAACATGTTGGAATAGCTCACCACTGCTCAGCCACACTCAGCCTAAACACTGGTGTACCACAAGGATCCATTCCTCTACTCCCTCTTCACCCATGACTGCAGACCTGAACATGGTTCCAACGCCATTATTAAGTTTGCAGACGACACCACGCTGATTGGCCTCATCAGGAACAATGATGAGTCAGCCTACAGGGTCATGTGGCGAGCCAGCAATAATCTGCTTCTTAACATTCAAAAGACCAAGGAGCTCAGGAGGAATGCAGACACTCATCTGCATCAGCGATGCAGCAGTGGAGCATATGTCCAACTTCAAATTCCTGCGCATCCATAGCTCACTGGACCTCACCTGGATGACTAACTGCTCCAACCTGGTCAAGATGGCTCATCAGTGCCTGTTCTTCCTGAAGCTTCTGAAGAAAAACCTCCTCTTTTCAGACCTCTTGGTAAAGTTCTACCACACTGTCTCCTTATTGAACTCTGCCCCCCGACACCCACCACCCTTCACACACGTACACAAGCACACATACTCACCTTTTCTCACCCTCCATCACCTCACTCACACACACTCACTAAACCCCCTGGACTGGGTATATTATTGCACTGCCGTACACTATTGGACTTTCTGTATATAGTGCTCATACTGTTATACTGTAAATCATGTCATTTGCACTGCTGTACAAATTGTATCATCATTCATAATCTGCAACTGTACATACTGTAATTTTATTGTCATAGTCTGTATAAATAGTCATAACCTGTACATATCCGTAGCAATAGTCTTAGTCACAACCTGTACATACATTCATGTAGACACTTACTATTGTATAACCTTTGTACATGCTGTATCATATGTTTGTTTGTTTGTTTTTTATCTCTGCTTAAGCACTTCCTGTTAGAAGCAATCTGGATTGCGTTGCTTTTGTTTTTGGTAGTTTTTAATATGAAATGCACAGATCCTTGGGGATTGCATCAAGAAGGGCATCCAGTGTAAAAGTCTGCAAAATCAAATTTATGTGGCGCTTCCTGCTGTGGTGACACCTTGTGAGCAGCAGAAAGTAGCTTTTAATATGGAAGGTCTTAAATTTATTGTCCATGTCCATTTACATTTGAAGGACAACATCTCTGAAGATGAATCATGTCATCATGGCGATGATCTGTGTCAGTAAAGGCCAAGGGAACATTCATATTCGTTCCTACAAAACTCTGCCTTACTGAGAGTTCTCCTTTCTTATAACAGTGCAATGCTCATTAAAAAATTGCTTGTTTGGAATGAGACATGTTTTGACCTTTTTACTTGTTCATGCTCCTTGAAGCAGGGACACCTTTTTTGCTTCTATGGTGAAGCCAATGCAGTCACCTGTCTTGCTTGTTCACAATGTGTGACCAATGCATTCTCATCCTGGGCCATCACATAATGCTATTTTGTGAGATACCTTCTGTGTCTGTGTGGTTTGGCATCAGATGATGCATTAGCACAACATTAGAACAATATTAGACACAGAGATATACAGGTGCTGGTCATAAAATTAGAATATCATGAAAAAGTTGATTTATTTCAGTAATTCCATTCAAAAAGTGAAACTTGTATATAATATCCATTCATTACACACAGACTGATATATTTCAAATGTTTATTTCTTTTAATTTTGATGATTATAACTGACAACTAATGAAAACCCCAAATTCAGTATCTCAGAAAATTAGAATATTACTTAAGACCAACAGAAAAAAAGGATTTTTAAAAATGTTGGCCAACTGAAAAGTATGAACATGGAAAGTATGAGCATGTGCAGCACTCAGTACTTAGTTGGGGCTCCTTTTGCCTGGATTACTGCAGCAATGCAGCGTGGCATGGAGTCCATCAGTCTGTGGCACTGCTCAGGTGTTATGAGAACCCAGGTTGCTCTGATAGTGGCCTTCAGCTCTTCTGAATTGTTGGTCTGGCGTATCGCATCTTCCTCTTCACAATACTCCATAGATTTTCTGTGGGGTTAAGGTCAGGTGTGTTTGCTGGCCAATTAAGAAAAGAGATACCATGGTCCTTAAAGCAGGTACTGGGAGCTTTGGCACTGTGTGCAGGTGCCAAGTCCTGTTGGAAAATGAAATCTGCATCTCCATAAAGTTGGTCAGCAGCGGGAAGCATGAAGTGCTCTAAAACTTCCTGGCAGACGGCTGCGTTGACCTTGGACCTCAGAAAACACAGTGGACCAACACCAGCAGATGACTTGGCACCCCAAACCATCACTGACTGTGGAAACTTTACACTGGACCTCAAGCAACGTGGATTCTGTGCCTCTCCTCTCTCCCTCCAGACTCTGGGACCTTGATTTCCAAAGGAAATGCTAAATTGACTTTGATCTGAGAACATAACTTTGGAGCACTCAGCAGCAGTCCAGTCCTTTTTGTCTTTAGCCCAGGCGAGACGCTTCTGACGCCGTCTCTTGTTCAAGAGTGGCTTGACACGAGGACTGTGACAGATGAAACCCATGTCTGCATACGTCTGTGGGTGGTGGTTCTTGAAGCACTGACTCCCGCTGCAGTCTGTGTGTAATGAATGAATATAATATACAAGTTTCACTTTTTGAATGGAATTAATGAAATACATCAACTTTTTCATGCTATTCTAATTTTATGACCAGCACCTGTATATAATTTTAAATGTACAAAATCTACATCTGGCATGCACTGCGCTAGCTGCTGGGTTCAGCACATTGTTTGGAACTGAGCAAAAAGAATGTGGAGTTTTCAGAACTTTCAGATATTGAAAGTTGGATATTGATCTATTTTCCCCAGTAGCTTTAATAGAGCTGTAGAGCTACTGGGAGAAACACAGCAAATCAAAGCTGTGTTTACACAGACTGGCTACGTACAACACACACCTGATGTGTCTACTTGGACAGATATGTTTCCATATGTGTTTTTCCGTTACCCTTGTGTTGTATAACTTAATTCAGACTCATGATATCAACTTTTCCTGAATTTTGTCTCCTGTCCTGCTGCCAGCTTGACCGCAGTGGAAGACGGGCTGAAGATGCTCTTGTCCCTTGCACAGCAACAGGCTGTTGTTGTGTGGTGTAAGCCATCAAAAATAATGGGTTTCACAGTGCTGCCTGTGCAGTGTAAAAGCACCTTTAGGACCTTAAGTTCATATCCTGTTTGGTTGGACATTTGTGTTTTGCCCTTGGTTTTACTTTTTTCCCCATTCATGATTCATTTAATTTTCACTCACTTGCATGACTGTGAGACTCAAAGCATAAAAGGAAAAACAAATAAACAAAAAACTTTGAGTCAAAATTTGAAGAGATGAAAAATGAAGCCAGTGAGGAAGTGCCAGAAACTGGAGTTTATCAAGGTGCCACTTGAGGCCCTACAAACCTTAGAAATATGTTGTCTAACCAAATACTTTGGATGGTATTATTTTGGCCTCCAGTAACACTGTGAGGAACCTTGGAGTAATTTTTGACCAGAATATGTCCTTCAGTGCACATATTAAAGGACTGCTTTCTTGCAGTTGTGCAATATTTTCTAAAATTAGAAACATCCTGTCTCAGAGTGATACTGAAAAGCTAATTCGTGCATTTATTACTTCTAGGTTGGACTACTGTAATTCATTGCTATCATGCTATCCTAAAAGCTCCCTGAAAAGCCTTCAGCTGATCCAAAATGCTGCACCTAGAGTACTGACAGGGACTAGAAAGAGAGAGCATATTTCTCCCACATTGGCTTCTCTTCATTGGCTCCCTGTTAAATCCAGAATTGAATGTAAAATGCTTATTTTTTAACATACAAGATCTTGAATAATGAGAGCACCTCGCTCTCAGACTGCTGGCTTACTTGTGGTTCATAGGATATTCAAAAGTAGAATGGAAGGCAGAGCCTTCAGCTTTCAGGCCCCTTTTCAGTGGAACCAACTCCCAGTTTAGATTCCGGAGACAGAAACCCTCTCCATTTTTAAGATTGAGCTCAAAATTTACCTTTTTGATCAAGCTTATAGACATGGCTGGATCAGGTGACACTGAACCATCCCTAAATAATAGTGCATCATGGGAACCCCCAGCAGCCTTGGCCTGAGTATTTGTTTTTTATTCACCTCTTTTCACTCTGTTTATACACCACTCTGCATTTAATCATTAGTCATTATTAATCTCTGGCTTTTTGTTCTGTCTCTGTCCCCTCACCCCCAACCGGTTGTGGCAGATGACTGCCCCTCCCTGAGCCTGGTACAGCCGGAGGATTCTTTCTGTTAAAGTGGAGTTTTTCCTTCCCACCCCAAGCGCTGGCTCATATTGGGTCATTTTGATTGTTGGGTTTTCTTGTGGTTTGCTTGTGGTTTTCTGTTGTGATTTGGCACTATATAAATAAAATTGAATTGGATTGAACTAATTAGCAGATAAGTGGCTGTGCATTGGATGGTTTATAGATGCAGCTGCTAACTCTGCAGTCTACCCTCTCATCCAAATATGACAGTGTTTTGTTCCAAAGATCCAACGTGGCAGTGTCCAACAAACTGCAGAGTTCAAAACCAATGGATGATGTCGTGGTGGCTCCATCCATGTTTTATGCTGTCTATGGTCAGAGTGAGTTGATTGTGGTTTCAGCAACACAGTTCTGCACTTTCTTGGTCCCGATGTACCAAGCATGAGGTTCATCAGAAGAACAGACAACATGCACACATACACACAGTGTCCTTCACTTATTATGGAGAATTCAGATGTATACATGCACTCTCTGGAAAGACATTTTTCCTATAGCTAAGTGGCACTGGAGCAAAATATTTTACAAATACATGTAATAACATAATGTATCTTTGTGTATACTACACAGTGTCACACCCACTGGTATCAACATGGTTGATGCAGCTCTAGAGGATTTGACCCGCCAGCTGCAACAGCAGCTGGCTGACTGACATTTTCCTTAATAATTTATAAGTGGTCCATAAGCAGATGTGCACCAGCTGCTGCCTCGGGGCTGCTCCTTGTTCTCCTCTGGCATGTTGTGACAGCAGGCATGGCTTTATTTGGATATTATGATATTTATACTCCAGACATTGGCTGATGTTCTTAGACAAAGAGCGCTGCAGTGGATGAATACAAGCTAGTTTACTTTAAAGCTATAAACATGATACTGTAGATGTTGAATGTAAATGTAAAGGACCTCAACTGATGTTTCTTCAGGGAAACTTTCCAGAGATAATCGTCTTAATATTCAGGACGTGCCATCTTATGTCTTTTTTTTTCTTTGTGTGCAGCTTCAGGCATCTTTTTTCCAGACACGCAAGTGCTGTGCACACAATACGGCTTTGTTAAATTTGTGTTGTTTTAATGGTGCCTGTTTTGTTCCAGATGTCACCCTAAAGATGTTTAAAGTGAACCCATAATGCAGCATTGACGAATTGCATGTTTCCACAGTTGAAATATTGCAGCTCTGAGCTCTGACAGTTTAATTACTGTAATTTAAACACGAATTGTAGCCTAATCTCTGTCATGGTTTGCAATCAGTATTTGCTGCCAGAAGGAAATGGCATTGCTGCAAATCACACGAAGCCCTCTGGCAGCTGTCCTTGTCAGGGCCTTTTGATTTGGTACAAGTGGACCAGCGGCACTCATTCAAAAACTAATGGAGAAAAGTGAGAAGCGCTGGGGTGTTACTCATCATAATTTAAAGCACAGGGCTTGTCCGTCTACAAAGTCGCGTAGAGAACAATCTCTGAGTCTGTTTTTCTATAAAGAAAAATAATTATTTCAGAGCTGCCGTTACTTTATTGACCAAGAAAAGTAAATGCACGCTAATTTGTTTTTCATAAAATGGTGCAGAACACTTTTTCAGTGTAGTAATAGCCAGCGATTTTTCATTTAATAAAAGCACACATAGCTCTTTCCAAACTGCAAAGGGACAAAACAGATGCTTTAGAGTTTATAAAGAAAAGTTTTGGAACTGAGAAAAGCATGACAGGAGAACCTGACAATCAGAAATAAAATAAAGCAAAGAGAAAAGCAAGCAGACAATGACTGTGATCCACTAACTTATCATCTAGACATATCACTCAGTTATATATAAATTTACAAGATTTATGACTCAACATGCATTATCTCCTTCAGGATGAATTGCATCAAGTTATTGTTTTTTCTGACCTGCTGAGGGAGTTGTTGCCCAGTTGAGGTTCTCCAGTTCGTATCTGAGGGCTGGTGCCTATCCCAGCTATTGCTGGGCGAAAGGTGGAATACACCCTGTCCAGGCCCCTGGTCCATCTGGGCCAGGGTTGAGGTTGTGTCTTGCAGTAGCGTTCATGTGCGTGAGTATGAGATGGAGGGATAGGCAGCCTGAATAGTTACGTAGAGTTGTACTGAATATTTGGTAAATCAAAATGCTTGCCTTCATCATAGCCGAACTACTTACCAAACCTCACCTATGCTCCTGATCTGTGGGTATTGAACAAACACATTTACTTCACAACATTGTTTGAATGCATTTGTTGCTTCAAGTGGATGCATCCTTCAACTACTTGGCCTGAAAATGCTCACCTTTGGTCTCATAAGTGAAGGTTTTGCTTCTTTTTTTCGGTTTTACCCGGGAAGTTTGTACTACCACAAGCGAACATTGATTTCTCAATTCAATAAGGCAAGTTCTCATTTAATCTTCAAAACAACAAATACTGTGAAAAGACATTTTTGTCATGTGAATTACTGTTTCCTGTTTCTTTTCTTTTTCAATTTCTATACTTTACCTTCCAATAAAAACTTTATACAGTTTAAATATTATAATGTCAGCAGTGCTAATAATAAAAATTATACAGCTGCACTCTGTATGTATAATTAGTCTAGATCCTGAATAATACATTATGAACAATGATGGTAATTATGCTGGTTACATGAGGAAAATGGACTGAAAGTGCTTTGGTCTGATGGATAAGAAAATGGATTTCCAAGGGGGGGTGGGGTGGGGGGGGGTAGGCTGATGAATAAGCCTGCCTTTTAACTGAATGCTTTCTGCAACAGGGACCTTCGATTTCTGAATTTTTCCCCAACTTCATGATGTGAAGCTCAGTAAACACATGAAACCGATGCTGTTTAAGCAGTCTGTATGTACTTCTGATTCTTTCCAGCTGCTCACTTTACACCATTAGAATTGGAAATGATTTTTAGGTTGTTCAGGCGATTTAGTTTTGTGGAATATTTCACACCTTTTCAGTCGGTTTGCAGGAAGAAATAAAATGCAGTATTAGTGCAAGGCTGATAAAAGCATTCATGAGGGTTTGTTTAACTTTTAATGAGAACAGCATCTTTCTAGGCCAGCATAAAAACTTACAGCTGTTATAATGAAATGTTTTCCTGCACAAGTGAATAAAGACAATTTAAATTAGTGCTGCTATCGCTGTAACTGAACAAATACTTGGCTTGATGAAATGTTGGTGTGGCGATGCATCATTTCACTGATCCTGTTATTCGGCATTATTATGCTCTGCTCATGACTGGCACCCTACAAAGTTAAAAACTAGTCTTCATATTATGCTGTATGTTTCATTAAAATTGTCATTGTGCTTCTTTTGTCAAAAGCCACAACTCTGTCGCTCTGCTGCTGGTATCAGCTGTTGAGGTACAGCGAGTTCTTTTGAAAATTAGATGTGACAATCTGAAGGAAACGACAGGTTTGAGTCTCAAAATTGAATTCAAATGAAAATTAAATTGCATTCTGTCATGAATCAAAAAGCAAAAAAAAAGCAAAAAAAGCAAAAAACAAAGAGACCTTTTTTAATCAAGCTTTTATTTAAGTTTTACTGAAAAGGTGTCCCCAGAATAAGTTGGGATAAAGAGCTGCTTATTGCATGTGAGTGAACTAATTTAATGGAGATTTTAGTCAAACATATGGAGTGGGAGATAAAGTCTGGCTGGTTATCATATAAGCGCAGGCCTGTGAGTCTGGAGCTAAATTAAATGCCTACAGAGAGTATGTAATCCCTGAGCTCTAATACTGCTTTTCTTTCCCTCTCAGGGGAGATGCTTGATACTGATGTGACTAATATCCAAATGCTCCTCCTGCCTTCTGATTCCTTCAGACCAGGAGTCAGGAGAGGTGTGACAGGCCTGCTCTGCTCAGCTGAATAATTACCAGTAACCTGCTTTTCCACAGAGCTTTGGAGCTATAAATGACCACGCTGTCACACACTAATGGAAAATCATGGCCGTGGCAGTGTAGCAGTGGCAGGCTCCGGTCATCAGGGACCTTGGTGGCTGTATTCAGGTCAAATCCTTTAGTTAATGTGCAGGCCTTCCTGGAGTAAAAGCTTTAGTTTGCCCAGTAATACAGTGAAGCCAGTTAATGTTACTTCTGAAGCTGCGAAAGGCAGATTTGCAAGTAGCAGAAAAAGTGCAGCACTTCTGCTGCTCCAGGTCACCTGATCAGGAGCAAATGCATACATACACTGTGCTTACTATGCCTTTATGACGGTATAATACTCCAAGGAAGATTAATTCAGTATTTTATTATACACACATACTGAGTGCATGTAAGAGCGTCTTCTCAGCATCACATGTAGCGCATGGAGAAGTAGACTGCACTTTACTACAAGCCTCTTCTACACACCAGAGTACTCATGGAATGAGGTATGAGTGCCTGGATTGAAATTGCTCTCCTTTTGTCAGATAGCTGAGAGGGAGCCTATATTTTTATCTCAGCCTTATGCCATTGTTGGCATAATTTCATGTGGTCATATCTCAGTATTGCTAGAGAATATTTCTATGGCTCTAGAGATTTACATTAACATAACATGTGGTCATACACAAGATGTATAATTTTATTTACCACAAATAAACAACTCTGTATGCATGACGATTAAGGTTTGGGGTCCAAACCCTAACCCTCAAACTTCAAGAGTCGATGCATCATAGATAGGTATTTAAAGCAATAAACTACAATTTAAGATTTATCTTTAAAATATGCATCTTCATGACATTATGTTAATGGTGTGACTGTATTTTTATTTTACATTCCCTTTATGTGGGGAAAAAATAATTTTCTGTAAGAAAAAAAACCAAGATTAAGTCCAGGCCTGTCCCAGTATGTACTCTAAGAACTACTAACCTACTATTGCTCAAAGACATTACAATAACTTAAGTCATTGCTGTAGGGCTGCTGGGTTAAATGCTGGAAATCTCTCCCATCAGTTGGAAAGCACCAAGCTTGTTAAGAAAAAACTGGCTGTGGGTGTGCCGATCTTAGGGATCTTAGTCAAAATATCCTCAGTGAAATAACCTGAACACAGCACACACAAACTATTCTAAGGTACTGTAGTAATAACCTTTAAAAGGAATTTTTCAAATTAAAATTCAAGTTTTACAAAATAAAAACAAGTCATGAAGTCATCGGGTTTAAAATAACAAAAATATATAAAAATACAGTTCAATATAGAAAAATCTACTGCGCAGGAAAAGGTAAAATGACTAAAGGAAAATGAAGACCATTTAAGTTGTACCATTTATGTTCATTATGTTCTCAGTTGCCTTTGTATATAGGTTACCTTTTGCATTGAATTTTCTGCATGTCAAGATTCTAGTTAGTAGTTAATTTTCTGTTGCTTTAATTATTTCCTTGTAGTTTAGAAATATTGTTTATTTTCTCATGCTTTGCATGGGTTCTTTATGGTTTATTTTCTGGTTTTGTAATTTAAGTCTGATCTTCATTTGTATTACCTTATTTATTGAGTCTTCAGTTATTTCTGATTACTTTGTGGAGTTTATTTATAGTTAATTCCCTCTATGTTTCTTCGCTATCCTTATATCAGTCTAATCTGTATTGGACCTTTGTATTTCAGTGTTGCCCTGTCTACCTTCTTGTCTTCCCCTGTGTCAAGTGAATCTCATTCTCCTGTTTAGGTATGACTTACTTCTTGTTTTAGTTTGGTACCTGTTATTTGCTGTGTCTTGTGTTGAGTCTAACTTCCCCTTGACTTCTTTTTTTTTTTTTTTATAAGCCTGTCATGTCCGGCAGATCTTGCAAACAGAACAGTGATCTGAATGCATTATTATGCCAAGCATATTTACTATTCAAGATGAGCTTTATATGTTCTCTATAGGCTCCTCTTGTTAGTGTGTCTCCTTTATTTTATTGGTGTTAATTTTAACATATTGTGACACTGAGTTCGATTTAATATCTACAAAATCAGACCTGACAGGCTTAGGAAAGAAAGGGGGAGAAAGAAAGAGGGGAAAAGAGAAGAAGAGGAAAAAAAAAAAAAAAAAAAAAGAAGGCACCAGTGAGTAAACCAAATAACTCATCACTTTAAAAAATATGAGAGATGCTGTCAAAATTTGCAAAGTTAAGATTGTGTGGGCAATACAAAAAATAAATAAAGTTAAATTAAATTAAAAAAAAGAAAAGAAGCAGAAGCATGGTTACACAAACCAACCATTTTGTGTTGTGATTACAAGAGCATTTTCTGTCATGAAATGTACTTACCAATGAGGGCAGAATGACATAGCTCCGCCCACCAGAAGCTAGAGGCGGGCATGAAAGCCCCAGGAAGTCCAGGCCACCAGCAGCCCACTACGACCTATGAACACCTGCTGCCACTCATTCCAAAGACAACCGCACCCCCACCCCAGCAGACGGGAGAGGGAGGCCTTAGACGGAGCCCCCTCCAGCCGAGGAGCAAGGGCCCCAGGGAACCCAAGGCGATGAGAAGCCAGCCCCCCCTCCGGCAGCAAGCCCCCATAACGGCCGATGGCAGGGCTCCAGAGCACCGGGCACCAGAGGACCACCCGACCCCCACAGAGCCCCCCCCCCACGCTAAAGAAGCCAACGCAGCCCCGCGCCACAACCCCCAGGGGAGCAGGTCAACTCCCACGTCCGAACATCCAGCCCCACCCTGCAACCCCAAGGCACCCACACCCCGGGGGGGGGGTGCCTTGGCACAACAAGCACTCATACATGCCCGCAAGCACACCCACGTACACATTTATACATATACATGCACATACTCACCCACACAAATATAAACATAGATACTACATATACTCATTCACTCACCCACCCATGCTCACGAAGACTATGACAAATACACAAAGACACACATTCATCCATAGCTTCCCCTTGTCTTCAGTTAAGTGTCTTACTGCTTGTATATATTGTCTGTCTGCCTTTGTTACATAGTACATGCAGCTTTGTCTCCTAGCTCTGTGTTCTTTGTACTTCTTGAATTTGCATTCTTAGTCATTTCTGGTAGTTGGATTCCCTGGCGTTGTTCCTTTAGATGTTTTTGGATCTTTGGACTTTGTGAAGTCTCTGGACTAACAGCATTAATAGCTCGCTTTGAGTGTAATTCCTATCACCTTTGTCCTGAATTTAGTGATGGGCAGGTGAAGCATTGTAAAGCTTGGAGCCTGTCCTTCTGTGTGCACCCTTCTTTAAGGCTTCAATCTCACCAAGAACAGCAACCTCTGGTGGCCAACGGAAGTCAAGGCAGCAAAGTGGGGTCAGCGGATGCTGCGGTACATAGTGCACAGAGGCTGCCAAATTTCTGCTTAGTCAGTCGCTACAGACCTCCAAACTCCAAGCTCAAGAACAGTGCATAGAGAACTTCATGGAATAGGTAACCATGGCTGAGCAGCTGCAACCAAGTATTACATCACCAATCACAATGCAAAGTGCTGGATGCAGTGGTGTAAAGCACGCTGTCACTGCACTCTAGAACAGATATCTTCTCTGGAGTGGTGAATCACACTTCTCCTTCTGGCAATCTGATGGATAAGTCTGGTGGTTACCAGAAGAACAGTACTTGTCTGACTGCATTGTGCCAAGTGTAAAGTTTGGTGGAGGGGGGGATTATGGTGTGGGGTTGTTTTTCAGGAGATGGACTTGGCCTCTTAGTTCCAGTGAAAGGAACTCTTAATGCTTCAGCATACCAAGATATTTTGGATAATTTCATGCTCCCAATTTTGTGGGAACAGTTTGGGGGATGACTCCTTTTCCTGTTTCAACATGGCTGCACACCAGTGCACAAAGCAAGGACCATAAAGACATGGATGAGCAAATTTGGTGTAGAAGAACTTGACTGTTCTGCATAGAGTCCTGATCTCAACAGACAGAACACCTTTGGGATGAATTACAGCAGAGAGTGTGAGCCAGGCCTTAAGGTTATTGAAAATAAACAGTGCATTATGGGAACCCCCAGCAGCCTAGGTCTGTAGCAGCATAAGTAAGGGATGGTTCAGCATCACCTGATCCAGCCCTAACTATAAGCTTGATCATAAAGGAAAGTTTTAAGCCTAATCTTAAAAATGGAGAGGGCTTCTGTCTCCCGAATCCGAACTAGGAGCTGGTTCCACAGAAGACGGACCTGAAAGCTTAAGGCTCTGCCTCCCATTCTACTCTTGAGTATCCTAGAAACCACAAGTAAGCCAGCAGTCTGAGAGCAAAGTGCTCTATTGGGGCAATATGGTAGTATGAGGTCTTTAAGATAAAGTGGGCCCTGATTATTCAAGAACTTGTATGTGAGAAGAATGATTTTAATTCTATCCTGGATTAACAGGGAGCCAATGAAGAGAAGCCAGTATGGGAGAAATATGCTCTCTCTTTCTAGTCCCTGTCAGTACTCTAGCTGCAGCATTTTGGATCAGCTGAAGACTTTTCAGGGAGCTTTTAGGACAACCTGATACAAGGAATTACAGTAGTCCAGCCTAGAAGTAATAAATGCATGAACTAGTTTTTCGGTATCACTCTGAGATAGGATGCTTCTAATTTTAGAAAACATTGCACAACTGCAAGAAAGGAGTTCTACATATTTGTTGAATATGTGCATTGAAGGACATATCCTGTTCAAAAATTACTCCAAGATTCCTCACAGTGTAACTGGAGGCCAAGGTAATGCCATCCAAAGTATCTGGTTAGACAACATGTTTCTAAGGTTTGTAGGGCCGAGTAAAATAACTATCTGAATTTAGAAGCAGGAACTTAGAGGTCATCCAGGTCTTTATGTCTTTAACTAATTGGTGTGTGTCATCTGTCTTAGTAGCTACAGTAGCTAAAGTTGGGTATCATGTGCATAAACACACTCCTAAACCTTGTGGAAAACCTTACCAGAAGAATTGAAGCTGTTACAGCGGCAAAGGGTGAGCTGACATCATATTAATATTATTATTTAATATTATTAAAACCTTCTTGGATATCATGCTGCCCTGACCAATCCCAGCACAACACTTATTGTTAGACAGGAAATTAACATGCTTTGTTCTAAATTCTTTTTGAATATGATTGTGCCTGAGGAAGACATACTGATACGTTATTAAACATTTTATGCATTACATAAATGAGTTAGTATGACAATGCAAAATCAAGTAAATATGCACTGAAAAACATGTCACTTGCATTACTGTAACATTTGTATATGATAGTGAGTGCACACAGAGTGGGTATGCTTTTTCTATTTCCATTTAATGTCCTAAAACCATCCAACTTGTCAGAGAAATTT
The DNA here is from genome assembly GCA_024447675.2 of Pterophyllum scalare. Taxonomy (NCBI): domain Eukaryota; kingdom Metazoa; phylum Chordata; class Actinopteri; order Cichliformes; family Cichlidae; genus Pterophyllum; species Pterophyllum scalare. The sequence continues at coordinate 161,212 of JAMQGT020013476.1, forward strand.
TCTCCACTTGAAATTAGCTTCTCCTAATGAAAATTTAATTTGTTATTATGAGTGTAGTTGTTGCCTGAAGCGCTGCCTGTGAGCCAAAGATTTAAAAGCCTTGAATGCACTCAACTTGACAACAAATGGATTCTCGGCTGGAAGAAATTGGATGTATCCATTAAAGTGACGTTACCCAGGCTGAAAATGGAATTTGACCATTTGTCTCCAGTCAGTGACATCAGTGCAGTTCAGCATGGAGCACCTAATGGCTGATGGTGCATGCAGTATTGGGACAGAGTAATTCCCTCTTGACAATAATCATGGGATCCTATCAAGTCAATGACTGCATTTACCACAAACGCCTTTGCAAAGACTGGGCAATTTTCTGTCTAGCAGCACCTCCTGTAATGTCCATGAAATCGATTTTCTAATGCTGTTGTGAGTTTCACCAACAGTTGAAACTTTACTAGGAAGAGAAGTTTATGTGGTGAATGTAACTTGGGGACCAGAGAGAGTGGTCTTATTTACAGTGTACAATTTGTCTCCACAGCTTCACATGCTGTGTTTTAAATATTTTTTTCTCTATTTAACAAAATGCCTTTTTGCACATTATCCCATAATTTTGACCATGAAATTGTTTTGAAATCCCATATAATAAGAGTACATTTATTTTAGATAGGTAATCGGTGTGTAATGTGCGGGGGGTTCCTCAAAGTGATGAACCCACAGAGATTTATTAAGGTTGAAGCTCTACAGACCTATTTGACCTATTTATTTTTAATTGTTTAGATTTTATGGCACACCACCACTTTTATCAACCTCCAACAGCAGCAGGGAATTCAAGCAAATAAGCAAGCAGTATTTTCACCCCCCCCCGAAACACTCACACACACACACACACACACACACACACACACACAAATGCCAAACATAACACAGTTTGACAGGCATAACAGTAATTTTACACTAACAAGGTGATTCCCGAAGCCCTGTTAACTGTCATGGTGTGCAGTTTTCCTAAAAAAAAAAAAAATAGTGGAAACTGGACAAGGGAAGAAGTGTCAGGCCTAAAAAGTAAACAGATAAATAGCATCTGAAAATCATGTCCTTGAGGACGAGGCAAAAATCTAGCTAACACAGAGAGCTAACACAGGACCTGAGAGATGCCGCTGACCCTTCAGGCCGGGTTTGTTGAAGTCTCATCAGAAATAGTGTCAGTGGAAGGGTGGTTGTCAAGAAATCATTCTTAAGGAAGGCAAATAGAGAAAAAAGGATGAGGTATGCCAAATTACACAAGAAATATATTGAAATCTAAATATGAAGTTTTTGGTTGAACTCATTGTCAATATGTGTGGAGGAGGTTAAAAGAGAGGTACAACAGTATGTCTACAACCATCTGTAAAACACAGCATGTGTTCTGTCATGATTTGGGGCTACATTTCTGCCAGTGTTGGAGATCGTGTCAGAATTTATGGAATTACGAACACAGAAAAGTGCCGTCAGATTTTGATCTACCATGCAGTACCACATCTGGAAAGCATCTTATTGGCAACAGCTTCATTTTTCAGCATGACAGTGATCCCAAATACCCTGCCAATGCAGTAAAAGCATACCTGAGCAGAAAAAGACACAATAGAATACTATTAGTTATGGATTGGCCTCCTCAGGGCCTGAATCAACACTACTGAAGCAGTTTGAGATCACCTCCACAGAGAATGGAGCAAAAGCCAGAAACGTCCAAAGAAGGTACAGACTCTGTTTTGCCTTATATACCATATTTCCATTTGTTTGCACATTTCAATAAATCACTGCAACTATTTCCTATTTTCCTAGCAAAATAGACTCTTGTATAGTACTTTCTATGTCACTCACACCCTCCTATTTGTGTGTGTCTGTGTAAAAAAATATATAAATAAATAGAAAATTATATATACAGAAGTAATGCAAACCCCAAATTCAGTATCTCAGAAAATTAGAATATTGTGAAAAGGTTCAATATTGAAGACACCTGGTGCCACACTCTAATCAGCTAATTAACTCAAAACACCTGCAAAGGCCTTAAATGGTCTCTCAGTCTAGTTCTGTAGGCTACACAATCATGGGGAAGACTGCTGATTTGACAGTTGTCCAAAAGACGACCACTGACACCTTGCACAAGGAGGGCAAGACACAAAAGGTTATTGCTAAAGAGGCTGGCTGTTCACAGAGTTCTGTGTCCAAGTACATTAATAGAGAGGCGAAGGGAAGGAAAAGAAGTGGTAGAAAAAAGTGTACAAGCACCCTGGAGAGGACTGTGAAACAAAAGTCATTAAAATTGTGGGGAAGATTCACAAAGAGTGGACTGCAGCTGGAGTCAGTGCTTCATTTACCACCACCCACAGACGTATGCAGACATGGGTTTCAGCTGTCACAGTCCTCGTGTCCACTCTTGAAGAAGAGACGGCGTCAGAAGCGTCTCACCTGGGCTAAAGACAAAAAGGACTGGACTGCTGCTGAGTGCTCCAAAGTTATGTTCTCTGATCAAAGTCAATTTTGCATTTCCTTTGGAAATCAAGGTCCCAGAGTCTGGAGGAAGAGAGGAGAGGCACAGAATCCACGTTGGCTGAGGTCCAGTGTAAAGTTTCCACAGTCAGTGATGGTTTGGGGTGCATTGTCATCTGCTGGTGTTGGTCCACTGTGTTTTCTGAGGTCCAAGGTCAATGCAGCCGTCTACCAGGAAGTTTTAGAACACTTCATGCTTCCTGCTGCTGACCAACTTTATGGAGATGCAGATTTCATTTTCCAACAGGACTTGGCACCTGCACACAGTGCCAAAGCTCCCAGTACCTGCTTTAAGGACCATGGTATCCCTGTTCTTAATTGGCCAGCAAACACACCTGACCTTAACCCCACAGAAAATCTATGGGCTATTGTGAAGAGGATGATGTGATACGCCAGAGCCAACAATTCAGAAGAGCTGAAGGCCACTATCAGAGCAACCTGGGCTCTCATAACATCTGAGCAGTGCCACAGACTGATGGACTCCATGCCACGCTGCATTGCTGCAGTAATCCAGGCAAAAAGGAGCCCCGACTAAGTACTGAGTGCTGCACATGCTCATACTTTCCATGTTCATACTTTTCAGTTGGCCAACATTTTTAAAAATCCTTTTTTTCTATTGGTCTTAAATAATATTCTAATTTTCTGAGATACTGAATTTGGGGTTTTCATTATTGGTCAGTTATAATAATCAAAATTAAAAGAAATAAACATTTGAAATATATCAGTCTGTGTGTAATGAATAGATATTATATACAAGTTTCACTTTTTGAATGGAATTACTGAAATAAATCAACTTTTTCATGATATTCTAATTTTATGACCAGCGCCTGTATATATAAATGTATGTACTTCAGCTTGTTTTATGCCCCCTGCTTGTCAGCAATACATTGATGCAGCTTTAACAATAGCTTGTTCTCATGAATCATGCATACCAGTCATGTTTTACATAAAATATGTCACCATTTCTCACTGATGAAGGAACCACATGTCCGTGTGGTTGTTTGATTCTGCGTGTATGTCAGCCCTTTTTATTTTTTAATTTTAAATGTTTGTACATACTTTATCCCTCTTTGAGCTCTGTGCCAGACATCCAGAATCTTAAGTAATGGGATGATGAACAGAGTGTTTCTCTTTGCAGAATGGGACACATTTAGATATTCTTTTGATGTTACAAATTGCATTTTTGATGCTCAGGCCCATCCAAATGATAAGCATTTGCTCCTACAAAATTCACTTTGATACCTTCCTGGCAAGCTTGCTGGTACAGTGAGAAGGCTGGTCAGGTGCCAATGTTGAGAATCGGAGTGACAACATTTTGTTTCACAGACTGAGCTTCAGATCATTTACAAGTTTTTTCTTTTACATTCTGCCCTAAAACCACCCGACTGCAGGGTGATAAGATGCCCATCTTTATGTGGGAATGCACAGCATTTTTATGCCTTGTCCCCTGTCCTCCATCATGAGACATCATCCCACAGTTTGACTGTTCTGGAGGACATGCACTTTCCTAAAATCTGGCTTTTGCCCAGCACATATGAAAGGGCAGGCTTTTTCATAGCCATAAAAAATTTAGCTTGTCTGATGCTATATTCATTAGTTGCAAATCACCAAAAAGTCACAAGCTTTGCAGAATTTGTTGAATGTGATGGAAACTGAAATGAAGCAGCAGTGAGAGTTTTTTCTTTTTTGCTCAAGTTTTTTTTTTCTTCAAATAATATGTGATGACGGTACAGAGTATACAGTGTGTACACCATAATTGAATGAAAAGAGCAACAAGCCAGATATGGCTTAAGAAAGGCATACCAATCTATGGATACATCCAAAATGAAACCCAAAAACTGTTATCAGACAGAAGAGCAGCTGAAATAACAGCAAAATCAAAGAGGATAAGGGAGTGTATAAAGACGATAACATGAAAGTATACGAACAAACTTAAGCTTCCTTTTAGCCTTATTGTATTTACCTAAGAAAGTTGGAAACATGTTTGGCATGTACATGCTAAATAAAAATAGAGTAATATGCACAGATTGTTGTATTTTTATTTTTAGGTTAGATATGAAAATTTCAGACTACCCCTCAGCATTGTTGATTGTCCCCCACAACCACAGTGTGGGGCCATAGAAGTGAGTGCAGTCTCAGCAACAACCAAAAAAAAAGAAACATTTTGCTGAATAAACTTTACTAGACACTAGCCCTTAAAGGTCAGTGAATAGTGCTGACTCAAAAGAAACTGTGATTGATTATAGCAGTTTGACCTTTTTGTTGAAATTTTGTTTTTAGAATTAAACTTTTGACTGGTACTGTAAGTTCATTAAATAAAAATAAAAAACTGTCAATTTTAAGTTTTCCTTTTTATAGGTCTGGACATTTTCTAAAGTAGCAATAAAGAGTAATGCTACTGGTAAGAGAAATGACAAAAATACTTACAAAAAAAATAGGCATGAACAATGCAACAATTTTGCAATCTCCACAAAAGTATTATTAAGCTTTAACTGCCATCCTGTGATGTATATTTGGAATTGATTGTCAAGCTGTTTACTTGCAAAATGCTACCTTTTGTTAAATGTGTGTATGTGAGGATATCTTGTATCTCTTGAAGAGAAACCGTTGTCGTTGGAGATAATCAGTTGTAACCACTGTTTGCAGTTAAGTTAAACACAATTTCAGGCATACAAAAAAAGAAAAGTTCCTTGCGTTGCAGGTATGAAATGCCTCCAGACTGCTAAAACCTCCTTCAGTGCTCTGTTAGAGCTGCAGTATTCCCGACACACTGGTTGCTTCACGTTCCACTGGTAACATCATCCATATATGCTTGCCGTTAAAGCACAAGTATCCGCTGGAGTATTCTACTGAATGACAATACCTCTACATCAGCACTAATATAGGAGGAGAATAAGTCAAAACCAGAAGCAAATACATTGCTGAGTTTTTCCAAGCGTTTCCCACAAAGTTTCATCTTTTCAAACTGTTGCAACATCCCCCTCTGTATGATCTGTGAATCTCTGAGCTTTTCTACTGATATGTCATGGTAGTAAAAACTGACACAATTGTACACTCATGTCTTCAAACCAGCTGCAGGAGCAGCACAACGCTCCAGGCTGCAAATATCGAGAGGCGCAGAACTGGACAGTGGTTATAATGGGGCCCTTAGCTGTTCTGCTGGCAACTGGTGCACTGCTGCTGATGTATGAGGTAGTAAACACAGAATAGAATTGAAATGAATAGTAATGCCCATTGTCACTGACCCAGCTTTCTGTTTCAGGGCTTAAAATACTAATCATTTCAAAATTATTAGTATTTAAACTGAAGGTGAGAACCCTTATGTTCTGGTCCTGTCCATGCCAGGTGGAACCTGAGCAAGAGTTTATAATACCCTTTCAAATGGAAGTGGAAGAGTTATTGATCCTGACCCATTGAGTGTAAAATTCCCAGATGGCTCAGCTGAATTAAATATTATTGCTTTTCAAACTAGCTTTGTCTTTCTTTTCACTGCTTGTAAAAGTTTTCTAACATCCCAGTTTATTTACTTCCCCCATTTTCCTTCCGTGGAGTCATAATGTGTGGAGACATGATCTGTAAGAACATTTTCTTTTCCATTTACAGTGTTGCCTTCTTGGAAAATTGCCAGAGAAAGATGAAAATAAATGCATGTTTAAGCTAAGTCCACCCTCAGCAACAATGCAAACTAAAAACCCTTCCCTGTGTAGCACAGAATCGTTGTTTGTATCAGCGGCATAAAGAGCTCGCCGTGCTGGAGGAGGCTCTAAGCCAAGTCGGACTGCTGCTGGTAATGAAGCTGCGTTTGTTTATAGCTTGTTTCAAATCATCTTGCTGGTCAGGTAGGATGCCACAGGAGGCATGTGTGGTTGAGTGAAGACACACACACACACACACACACACACACAAAATAGTCATCTGGTAGTAGGCTGAAGACATATTTGTATACCTGGTATGTCAAAAACATCTGTTTATGCATAGAGACTCTTGCAGTTTTACATGGGCAATTGCCAATTTAAAAGCGACACACACATCCACATTATAAATAAAACACAACTGTAGCATATCCATAAAACTCCAAGAGGGCAAGAGCAGGGAAAATGTGAATAATTTATCAGATGAAATTACCTTAAATGGTAAATGGTCTGCACTGATATAGCACCAACCTCGCTAGTACTGCACAACCTGCACTACCACATTACTCACAGGCTCCCCAAACTGTTAATTGTCTTTCATTTTTGAAAATATGCATTCCCAGAGTGAAATGGTATAACCATGGTAATGCAGGAAAAAAGTGTTTGGTAGTCCTTTTATTTAACATTGCTGTTTATTTCATGCAACAGTGGTTTAAGAGCATATCTCTCATCATTTGCATTGTAAAATATCAAGGAAGTTTATGGTCTGGTGCAGCAAAAGAGCTCGTGTTCTGTTGTGATATGACACTGATCATTGAGGTCCTTGTGTGACTCCTCCTGAGCTCTCCTCAGAATATCAGTTAGTTAGATCAACGAAAACACAACTGTACTCAAAACTTTAATGATAATTTTATTTGAACGGCACAGACTCTTTAAAACAACGTTTAAAAATTGCTGTACAAGAAAAAGAAGAATACTAAATTAATACAGCTCTGATGGCAAAAGCACAATAACCTTTAAATTAAATTTTCTGTAGACAGAGTCATCTTTGATGATGACCCCAGCCCTATGTTAGTGTGAAAAGGAAAAGGATTTTTAAAGGAAAAATGTAAATGGTTTTTGATGCATGTCAGTTTGAATGATTTTTTTTGTCCTCTGATTGTGAAGACTTGCAAGAACAATTTCTGAAAATCAGAAATGAGTGTCAAAGTAATCAAAAGTGATGACCTTGACCTCATTGGGTTTAAACCTTACCTTCTAGAACAGCCTGGATCAAAGGCTTTTAACTGGCTTGTCAACATGTCTGTTATGTAGCTTGGGGCCAGAACTAGATCTGTTTTAAAAGTTATCAGTGAAATCTTAAAATCCAGTCTAAAACATAACAGCAAGCAGACTGAACTGCTGAATTCTAAAGCAGTTGGAGGCGAGAGTGACCTTCCATTTATACCTTAGAGAAGGGAGTTGCCATCTAGCATGGAGGAAAAAAAACAAACATCTGAGTTTGAGAACACTGGTCTCGACTAGCTTAATGTTTTTGGCTTTACTGACACCTTTGGCTTTACTCACCTCTTCATGTAATTTGATGTAATATCCAATCACATGCACATAAGAGCTCAAAGTAGCTTTTGCATGAAATCGTGCTACACTGGCCTTACTAATACTAAACTGATTTTCTAATTTTCTGATTGCAGCCACATGTAGGTGTAGTCATCTTTCCAAGCTCTATTTATATCTATTTCTGATGTTGCTTTACCTTTATGTTTTAGGCAGATAAGCTCTACCGGCAGAATCCTTTTTGCTTCTTTGATTCCTTATTCAAAGAGCAGAGGCTTTGCTGCCAAATCTAACTGTATAAAATGGTAAATTCATTGACATCCATGTCTCTGACTGAACGTGCAGTTAGACTCTTTTTTCCCCCACACAAAACCCTACATCATGTAATATTGCCACAAATGCATGTGATATAGATTACCAAAAGCCCTTGATAAATTTCACATGGAGAGCAGTTTCACTCTCTCTTGCACAGATGTTGGGTGCACTGAACGGACATTGAGGCTTTCAGACTATGGATATACAGAGGCACATTTAAAATGTCCAGAAAAAAACAGTGCAATTATGCAGAACTGCATTGAGCCAAGCTGACCTTCAAGAGATAATTGGCATAAAACGTGTAAAAATAGAAGAGCATCTGAACAGAAAATAAACCAAGTTAAAAGACAACTTCACCCAGATGTGTCCAAGGTATGTACATTTGTCACTTGAGGGTTCAACTTGGGTCTCACTACAGAGTATTCAACAACATAAGTTGGGGATTTGAAGAAGAGTGGCCTGTGATCTAATGAACCAAGTACTTTATCTAAACTGCACCAGTAAAATCTGCTTTCCTCTTAAGGGTGTTATTAATAAATGCCTAAGAGTACAAATCCCTGACAGAGAAAGCCAATTTACCCTCATGTACATCAGTTCCAACCCATTAGTATCACATTTGACCCTTCAGAGTATTTTATTTTTTTGCTGTTGTTGTTTTTTTGTTTCCTTCTGGGTTAACATTGTGAGCATATTTTAACCAAAATCATGATATTTTCCTAAACTTTACCTATTATTATTAATAATATATAAAACTAATCAAAGAGTGAAAATTAAATGACATAGTAATGAACCGCATTTAAGTGGTAAATAAAAACAACACAAAACAAAGCTCCCACACAGGAGACAGTTTATTATCTTATGATGTATCCTCCATCCTACCTCCTTATGCAAGCTTTGTTACTCCAGTATTGCTGCAGTAAGCGTGCCAGCATTGAGCCCTCAAGGCATTTTCAGCAATGACCCCCAGAGCGCCATGAAACGCAATTCAAAATGGAGTAAAGTGTAGATGGATGAGTGAGCATATAAATAATTCAGCATTATTGCAATCATCTGCATTAAACAAAGCACCACAGTGCTGGAATTATGTAATTTAACAATAGAAATGGTCTGAGTTTTTTTTGTGAATATTTTAGTTAAGAATGGTATAACCTCTGTGAACATTTGTTTAAAATGTGGGCGGCACACTCAAAAATGAGAAATTCACAACATGAAAACTCTTTGACTCCCCTGAATGTTGAAACATGTCATATTTTTTTTAAATAAATATGATTAGGCCATTACAAAAAGCAGTCCACATGCAATCCATGAGGCAGCTATAAAAACCCAACTCATTTTGAATCCAAAAAGGTAATCTTACTAGAACACTTCTTAAATGTGATTTAAAACATCTTTATATTGATAAAGTATGAGTGGAGCATTAAACTGTAAGAGTCTCAGGTTGAGTTAGTCAGCCTGGTGGATTTATTTGAATTGATGGTGGAATATAAAGTTCAATTTTGAACCTTTTAATTTATTTTGAAGATTGGATGAGTCACCAAGGGAACTGTTTACCCTGCCCAGAATTGGGTTACCAGGACCCCACCCTGGCCTGTGGAGGGAGCTTGAGGGAGAGCGTCTGGTGGCCAGGCATTAGCCCATGGTGTTCAGCGGGGTCGGGTGCAATGTGTGTCAGGTGGTGGCCAAGGGTGGAGGTCCTAGCGGACCGATCCCTGGCTATCGAGGCTGGCTACTGGAACATGGAATGTCACCTCTTTGGTGGGGAAGGAGCCTGAGCTAGTGCGTGAGGTTGAGAGATAAAAGCTAGATATAGTTGGGCTCATCTCTACGCATGGCCTGGGCTCTGGAACCAGTCTCCTGGAGAGGGGCTGGACTCTGTTCCAGCCTGGAGTTGCCCTTGCTGAGAGGCAGCAAGCTGAGGTGGGTTCTTGTATCCTTCCGGCTTGCTGCCTGGACGTTGGAGTTTTACTTTATTAATCTTTATTAATCCCTTGGGATAGTTCCGTCAGGGCAGAATGAGCAGAAACATATAGCATGGGAGCACTAGGGTGGGGAAGGGAAGGGAAGGGAGCCAGCGGAGGCAAGAGGGGGAAGGGACGGGCTACTGTGGGGCTGACTCCCAAAACTCCCAAACTCCCCTCCTCAGCTAACAGTTCTTATAAGATGTAGAGTTCATCAGCAGCTAGGTCAAGGGAGGTCAGTCCAATACAGATCAGAAGAAGACAGGACAGCGGGGTGTAGAGCATCTATTTACAAAACATCTAGGAGACATTTTGATAAGCGGCAGTCCAAGGCCACCAGAGAGCCAAATTTCTGATTCCACAATTTGTTTTCGGTACAGAGTGTATTGATTAATTTATTGACAGCCTTTAGTCTTTCTGTCACCTCTCTGTGGCGAAAAAAAAATCCAATTTATCCAAATCTTTGGGTTTGTTCCATCGCCATGCAGAAACAGATACATACATCTCCAAGATCTTACCCCTCCGAATCAGCTCCAGATATACAGAGTCTGAGTTGAGTCTGTACCTTCTTCCTGCAATCCCATCATAAACAGCCTTACCAAGGCTCAGACAGCTGCCCAGACTTCCTGAATTGCAACGACAAGCCAGGTATCTCCAGGTCCAATTCGGAGAAATTCCAGTGTCCAAAAGCCAAATGTGTATGTCCTCCATCGACACTATGGCCAGGCACGTCATCTTCCACACCACACAGGAATCCATAACGTAGCCAACTGGAATTTCAATTAATAAGAGGGAATAGGGTTCTCCTTCCCCCAATCTCCTCATGGTGAAAATTTGAACAAAAACAATGGCGTTGAGAGGCCAGCTGACCAGATCCATAATTATAAATTCTAGTTCGGAAGTTGTGTGAAGAGAGGCTCCAAAGCAGCAAAGCAGGGGAAAAAGAAAGGGCTGAGGAGAGAAGAAAAGTGCGATCATCTCCGCTGAGAGCTGAAGAGAAAAAAAAACGGTAGATGAGAGGGTTGCTTCCCTATGCCATTGGACCGGATAATGGGACCTGACTATTATTACACGCCAAATGACATTTCAGAGTACCCACCCTTCTTGAAGTCGCAGGGTGGGGTGCACAAGTGTGCTCCATCTGGTGACTCCATTGTCCTGCTGGGAGACTTCAACACTCATGTGGGCAATGACAGTGAGACCTGGAGGGACGTGGTTGGGAGGAATGGCCTGCCTGATCTAAAGCGCCTTGAGGCGACTGTTTGTTGTGATTTGGCGCTATATAAATAAAATTGAATTGAATTGAATTGATCTGAACCCGAATTGTGTTTTCTTATTGGACTTCTGTGCAAACCACAGTTTGTCCATAACAAACACCATGTTCTAACACAAGGTGTCCATAGTGCACGTGGCACCAGGACACCCTAGGTCACAGGTCGATGATCGATTTTGTAATTGTATCATCAGATCTGCGGCCGTATGTTCTGGACACTCAGGTGAAGAGAGGATCTGAGCTGTCAACTGATCATCACCTGGTGGTGGGTTGGATCAGGCAGCGGGAAGAGGATGCTGGACAGACCTGGCGCACCTAAACATATTGTGAGGGTGTGCTGGGAACGCCTAGCAGAGGCCCCAGTCCACAATATCTTCAACTCCCACCTCCAGGAGAACTTCAACAGCATTCCAAGGGAGGCTGAGGACACTGAGTCCGAATCGACCATGTTCCACACCTAGATCTGTGGCTGCAAGGTGGTTGTTGCCTGTCGTGTTGATAATCCCCAAACCAGATGGTGGTCACCAGAGGTGAAGGTAGCCATCAAGCTGAAGAAGGAGTCCTATCGAGCTTGGTTAGCCTGTGGGACTCCAGAGGCAGCTGATGGATACTGACAGGCCAAGCAGAATGCAGCTCGTGTGGTGGCCAAAGCAAAAACTCGGGTGTGGGAAGAGTTTGGTGTGGCCATGGAGAAAGTCTTTTGGACAACCTTGAAGCAATTCTGGCAAACCATCAGGCAACTCAGGATGGGAAAGCAGTGCTTTATTCACACGGTTTATAGTGCAGGTGGGGCACTGTTGACTTAAACTGAGGCTGTAGTCAGGCAGTGGAAGAAATACTTCGAGGACCTCCTTACTCCCACTGACACGGTTTCTGTAGTGGAAGCAGAGCCTGGGGATGAGGGGGATGACTTGCCCATCACTGGGGGTGAGGTCACTGAGGTGGTTAAACAACTCCTTGGTGGCAGGGTTCCTTGGGGTGGACGAGATTCACCCTGAGTCCCTGAAGGCTCTGGATCAGGGATCCTCAAATCTGGGCCTCAAGGGCCGGTGTCCTGCAGGTTTAGATGTGTCCCTGATCCAACACACCTGAATCAAATGGCTGAATTGCCTCCTCAGTATGCAGTCAAGTTCTCCAGAGTCCTGCTACTGACTTCTATATCTGACTCAAGTGTGTTGAAGCAAAGACACATCTAAAAGTTGCAGGACACTGGCTCTCAAGGCCTGGATTTGCTCTGGATGTTGTAGGGCTGTCTTGGTTGACATCCCTCTGCAACATTGTGTGACGATCTGGGGAGGTGCCATTGGACTGGCAGACCAGGTGATGGTCCCCATCTTTAAGAAGGTAGACTGGAGGGTGTGTTCCAACTATTGGGGGATCACACTCCTCAGCCTCCCCTGTAAGTTCTATGCCAGGGTGCTGTAAAGGAGGGTCCATCCGTTAGTCAAACCTCATATTCAAGAGGAACAATGCGGTTTTCGTCCTGGTCGTGGAACACAGGACCCTCTCAATGCTGTGATACTCCCTTTCACTGAAGCTTTAACCTATTGCATTAATCTCCGCCCTGGGTTTGAAAATGCCTGTATGTTTGGAATAGACTCTAAGCAAGCATTAGTCTCTGTAACTGTAGAAAAAAAAGGCAATGTGCATGTGCTGACTTCATAACAACTCTAGGGGGTTGTGAATTTTTTTTTAATACCTCATCCATCTGCATGCTGGCGTTAGGGGCGTGACCTCTGTGATTGATAGGTACAGTATTCCATCACTGGCCGACAGCTTTGTGATATGCTTCAGCTTTAGTAAGAAGAGTCATTGAGCTGGACTCACACCCTCATTTTTGCTGTTAGTGCCTTTTGTAGCATTTTTAATGGAATTAGGTAACAAATAATATCATTAGTTGTGGAATTCAGATCAAGAAGTCTGCACTTCAGTTTACAGCCTCTCATCCAAATAAGGTAACTTCTGACACCAAAAAATTAACATGTCAGTAGGCAAAATGCTACAAGTGAGGCAACAAATGCAGGCCCAAACCTTATGAGTGACACCACATGGTTTTTTACCATGTGTCTATCACTCTATCCCATGTTTTTAAATGGTTCTGTATGCTTGCAGTAAATACATTTCTCTATTTTTGTTTTAATGTATAAAAATATAAATGAAAATCTTGACTTTCCCTTTTTCTGAATATTTTTTGTACAGAAATAAGATAAATAAAAAAAATGCCTCCATGTAAACATAAAGGAGCTCCTTGTCATTGATGATGTTTAGACAACCCAGGGCACTGTACTGTAGCTGCCAAAGCAAATTACAGGTTTGGTGTTATGCAGAATTAAATGCACTGTCACTAAATGCAGGTGGACTCTTGCTGCAGCTTTGATCATGAATTTCCACTGCCAGACTGAGCTTTCCAGGTGAGCAGCTGCAGACAGAGCGATGGACTCCAGATGGCGGACGCTGTTGGTGTCCTTCCTCAGGGTCATTCCACACGACCTCTGCTCCATCACTGTTTTCTGCCTCATTAGAAACCTCTCTCCTGCTTTTCCTCCATCATCTCACCTCACAGTGCTGTTCGACAGATGGCAGCCAAGGCGACAACTACAGTAAATTTACACGCATGGAGAAAGCCAGTGTTGACAGTGTGCTGCTGTATTGATTTTACTTATTTCATTAGATATCTGGCCCATATCATGATGCAACAAAGCTTTTCATCAAAGTAGTGAGAGTTACATCTGTGTGAGTAATGAAGAAATCTGCTTGTGTCTGATTGTCTTCAGATTTATAAAATGGCTGGGGGCGGAAAGAAAAACAATAGTAATGTAATTGCTTTTAAAATGGATGGAGCTGAACTCGAGTAGCATTTTAAAACAATTCTTATTTATCTTATACTGGGCGTTGATGCAGCCTCTCAGTTTATCGCTCGAAGCAAGCAATTTTCCTCCATTTCCTATTGCTTTAAGCTACCTTTTATTTAATTGCATGCCCCTTGTAAAGAAAAAGATTTGTGCCAGAGCTGTGAACCTATTTTTAAAAAAGATTTTCCATATGACTATGCAGTAATGTGGAAAAAAACTACAGTGGTGATCAACGGTTTACATACGCTCATCATGGGCATTAATGCCATAGCGTTTTTGGACATTTAATGATTTCTTTTTCCAGGGTGGAACAATTGTACAACATACATCTTTAATGACTTTAATAAAAAATAAGAATTGGGTTTGAATTTATTTAGTTTGAATTTATTTTGAATTTTCTGTAATCCATACAGGGTCAGAAATATATTTGAATTGTTTGAACTGATGATCTTGGAATCTGCAGTTGTTCAGAAATGGTTCCAAAAGACCTTCTTGACCTGTTCCTTGGACCTTCCCATTGTTTTGAGTATTGTTCAATCCAGTGAGTGTTATCAAACATATTTTTTATGCTGGCACAGAGATAATTCTGGTTGTAGTCAATCAAGTTGTTATACAACCTTCAGCACCACAGGATTAGAGAAAATCGAAATATAAATTTAAATTTGTGCACCCAGTTCTTGTTTTTTAAAGTCATTAAAGATGTACATGTATGCTGTACAATCATTCCACCTTAGAAAAACAACAGCTAAAAGAAATCATTGAAATCTCAAAATTACCATGACATTTATGCCCATGTAAACTTCTGACCATAACTTTAAGTATAACCCTTAACGATTCCACATGAATTAAGATGGTAAGTAGTGGCCAGATGCTGCTATTCAAATCAATTTGAATAACTGATCATCAGCAAGCGTGATCTCACCTCTGTAACAGCAGAAGTTTAGGCTGTTAGCTGGTCTGGAGCATTCAGGTGTCAGTTAACACAATGTCGTAATCTTTCCAGGAGTGAATGTTGCATTTAATTCACCCCAAAGTCAGACCGGACAATGCACAAAGCCCATGAGACTCTACAGGCCTTAGTTAGACTCTTAAAATTTAAAGTTCATGACAGTACAATTGGAAAAAAGCTGAACAAGTATGGCTTTGTTGGAAGGGTTGCCAGGAGAAAGCCTCTTCCCTCTAAAACAAACATGGTAGCACGGCTTAGGTTTCCAAAGATGCATCTGAACAAACCACCAGATTTCTGGATACGGGCTTGTTTTGCAGCCACAGGTCCTGGGCACCTTGCAGTCATTGAGTCGACCATGAACTCCTCTGTATGCCAAAGTATTCTAGAGCCAAATCTGAGGCTCTCTCTGATAGCTAAAGCTTGGTCCTAACAGGAAAATGATCCCAAGCAGAGCAGCAAATCTACAACACAGTGGCCAAAAAGAGAAAAGAATTAACGTCTTACAACGGACCAGTCAAACTCCAGATCTCAGCCTTGAAATGCTGTTGTATAGGACCCCAGTGAACTGCCATAGTATTGTAAAGAAGAGTAGGCCAAAATCCTCCACAGTGATATGACAGACTGAAAAACATACAGAAAATTATTACTTTAAGTTATTGCCTACTAAAGGTGGTTGTGCAAGCTTTTGAATGATGCAGTGTACTTTAGTGGCTATAGAACAGAATTGACATTTAGATCAGTTGCCTTGTAAGCCTTGCCTTTACTATAAAACAGGAACAGCCTAGCACTTGTTTTCCTCAGTAGTTATTGTTAGATGTTCCCAAAAGAGAGTTTTTTGTTTTGTTTAGTTTTTTCAGGACATGTCACCACAATTCTCCTTTAATAAACTACAAACAGAAAATGGTTAAAAAATATTTAGGCTATACTTCTCACATGTCACACACAGCCCAGATATTGAAGCTATAGTGGAAGGTATCAGTTGTGTATCATCATTGATATGACATCAATATGACAGAATATCTTTTTAGTATTTATTTTTGGAAAAATAAGGTGAGACACATACACTCTAGATGATGTAAAGCTGCACCCATGTGTGAGCTTACCATGAGTCACACAGGCTGTGCTGCTGTTTTAACCTGTTAACATGGGAGCTGAAATGAAAAAACAACAGGTTTTCCAACTTTTCATTCACAAGTAAGTGTTCCTGGCCTTAGCCACCCTAATTGGATGTTTTAAAATGGAAAGCCAGAGTGTTGATGGCAGTTATGTTCGTAAATTGGTCTGTTATTGCTTTGAAACTGGCTTTAAAGAGCATATCCTCCAATGGTTTAAAATCTTATATTGGTGGAGTAATGTAGGAATGCACTCCAAGGTGCATGAGTACACAGTGACATCACAGCTGGGAATTAGAAGTGAAAAAGGCACATAAAACACATAAAAGTATTTTGAAATTCTAGTTTTCAATCTGATATTAAGTTATTAATCAATGAGTGCAAATCTTAGAAGACAAACTTAATACACAATATGTTGCTTTCATTATTAGTCCTCCACCAAGAAATATCATCATCCCTTTAAAACCACTATTCTTCCTTGATATTTATCAAGTGGACAACTTATACAACATTTTAATGGAAATATCCCATCTGCCAGAGGTAAAAGAGGTAATGTGATTGTTTAATGTTAAGTTATAATTACAGGTGCCATGTTGTATGAGTTCAATAGTCCTAAAACAAAAAACTTGGAAGCATTTTAATTCATAAATAAATTAAAAGAAATTAAAACAAAAAAAAAAATCATTGAAAGGTCAAAGACGTGCTGAATTGATGTGTAGACAGTAAAATATATATGCTAATCTCTGTGTTAAGCAGGTCAAAGCTCACCAATGATTAGATGCTTCTTTTTTTTAAAAATACAGATTTTTTACATTCTTAATAGCTGCCTTCATGTCATTGACAAATCTTCTCTTGCTGTCTTGGTGATCAAACTTGTCTAATCCCATCCACATTTGTGATGTGTTTTGTTGTTGTTGTTGTTATTGCTTTCCCTTGCATAGAGCCACTAGCTGCTATCACTTGAGACTGTATTATGCTTGTGCTGAGTCCAGAAATGAGATGAGCCATTTTCAAAAAAAGGTCACATTTTGGTATCCGTTTTATTCTTTGTATTTTGGTAATGATGGGTGAATTATCAATCTCTCCTCTCAGTGTCCATTTTCTGTGATGTATTGGAAAGAAAGCAAGTATAATTTACAACCATTGTCCCATAGTGTAGGTGAACCTCAGATTGGTTAATTGGAAAATGAACAGGGGGAAATGAAACAGGGTGAAAATCAAAGGATCTGTCTGTGCCTGTCAGCACCCAGACTGAATTATTACCCTGAAGGTACAGAATTTAAACCTGCACTGCACAGATGGGGACTAAAAATTAAACCTATTCATCTATCTGTCTGAATACAATTGGCATTTCATAAATATAACTGATGATGTGATTCATAAAGACCAAGTTTATTAAAAAGGACTGTTCTGTGTCATTAGATTTAAAACAATTGAACTTCAGTTTTTCTCTCAGAGACTGCCAAGTTTGAGGAAGAAGAATACTCTCTCCCTGAGCTGGAACCATTTCTTGTGTGTGTGTGTGTGTGTGTGTGTGTGTGTGTGTGTGTGTGTGTGTCTGTGTGTCTGTGTGTGTGTGTGTTGTTATCATTTCTCATCCAGAATTAGTGACCCAGTGAGAAATAGCGAATTGCTCTCATTGTCAGGGTGTCAGATACAGTGCTGCTGTTCTGTCAAAGTTTCCGGCTTCCAGTCAACATGCACAAGGTATGCTTTGGGGTCAGTGTAGTGACTGTACCAGATTTTTGCAATAGTGAGACTGGTCTCACAGCCAACTCAAACGTGATTTTTTTTTTTAAAGGAACTATTCAATACTTACTCTGGATGGTATTATCCTGGCCTCCTATAAGGAATCTTGGAGTCATTTTTGACCAGGATATGTCCTCTTCAATGCACATATTAAACTAATATGTGGTACTGAAACATCCTGTCTCAGCGTGATGCTGAAAACTAATTCATGTATTTATTACTTCTAGGCTGGATTATTGTAATTCATTTCAATATGTCAATTTATTTTCAGTTGATCCAAAATGCTGCAGCTAGAGTACTGACAGGGACTAGAACAAGAGAGCATAGTTCTCCCAAACTGCCTTCTCTTCACTGGATGGTAAATCCAGAACTGAATTTAAAATCCCTCTTCTTACATACAAGGTCTTGAATAATTAGGCCTCAACTTATTTTAAAAACCTTCTAGTACAAAAAAACCCCAATAGAGCACTTCGCTCTCAGACTGCTGGCTTACTTGTGGTTCCTAGGATACTTAAGAGCAGAATGGGAGGCAGAGCCTTCAGCTTCCAGGCCCCTCTTCTGTGGAACCAGGTCCCAATTTGGATTTGGGAGACAGACACCCTCTCTATTTTTAAGATTAAAACTTTCCTTTTTGATCGAGTAGTTAGGGCTACATCAGGTGACCCTGAACCATCCCTTAGGTATGCTGCAATAGGCCTAGGCTGCTGGGGGGTTCCCATGATGCATTGAGCATTTCTTCTTCATTCACCTCTTTTCAATCTGCATTTAATCATCAGTTATTATTAATCTCTTACTCTCTTCCACTGCATTTCTTTTCTCTTTTCTTCCTCCCCTCACCCCCAACTGATGACTGCCCCTCCCTGAGCCTGGTTCTGCTGGAGGTTTCTTCCTGTTGAAAGGGAGTTTTTCCTTCCCACTGTGGCCAAGTGCTTGCTCATAGGGGAGTCATTTTGACTGCTGACATTTCTCTGTAATCATTGTAGGATCTTTACCTTACAATATAAAGCACCTTGAGGCGACTGTTGTGATTTGGTGCTATATAAATAAAATTGTATTGAATTGAATTTGTAATCAGAATTCACTAAATTTTAAATAAAAAGTTGCCACGAGGTGGCAGTGTTTATGAGAATGTGTTAATGTAACTGCCCCTGTAATAAGAAACAGACAAAAAAAAAATCTGTATTTTGGCTGAGCTTGGGGTGGTAAAGTGGTTCGCATTGTTACCTTCAGCTCCACATCCACAGGCAGGCAATATATCAAAGTAATAGATTGCCAGAGAAGGTCGAGTACGGTAGGGACTTTCTGCACCCTGGTGGCATCATGGTAGCCATGAAGGCTTGAAGGCTGGATCCCCAAAATGACATGGCCAACAGAGCTCTGGCACTTCACTTCATGAGGGATCCAGCGTCAGTTGTGCAACTCCTCACTGGCCCAATCATCTCACCTTCTTACTTGTCATCAGATCATGTGGAATCAATTGATGTAGGTGGGAATTGCACAAGCTCACCGCCACCATTATCAACAAATCTTCACGCAGACTTTTTTTTTTTTAATCTACCTCCCCCTTTAAAGTCCTTCAGTGATGGGCAACATGTGATGGGAACAGCTACACAGAGGCAGCTTAGGTGTGAAGGCCACGTCCTGGTACACTTGGGTCAAGTACCGGGTTTGTGTCTGCTGCAGCCCCAATCTGGGAAAGGGGCTAGAAAAATTGCCCTAAAGAAAGCTTGTCCCTGTCAACTTGGTCAGAAAACTGCACCTGATGAGCCATCCCTTCCTGTGGTCACAATACTTTGAAATCTTCAGCCAAAAATCTCATTCTTGCTGCTTCGAATGTGAGAATTCTCCTGGACTCTGCAACAAAAAACTGGCCCTCATGTCACACAGCACTTGTTGCTTCAGAACTTGAGCGCTATAGGGTGGACATCTGTGCACTTAGAAAGATAAGGTTTACTGATGAAGGTTCCCTCACAGAAACCGCTGCTGGATATACAGTCCTCTACAGTGGCCTTCCAGCAGTGGAGCCCAGGATCTATGGTGCTGGGCTGACCACCAGAAGCGATGTCCTTCCCTACCTTTCCAAATTTCAAATTTCCAGTGGTTCACCATAGGCAACCAAAGAAGAGATGGAAGGACCACCTGAAGACATCCCTGATCCTGGAGACCTTGAGACACTTGCCTCCAATGGAAGACATCGAGGGGATGGATTTCAGAGGGGAGGAAGATGAAACGTCTTTGTCTATCATGACGGACTACCATAGACTTTTACCTTACTGCAAGAAGATTCTAGCTTCAAACGTTCTGCTTTACCGGGAGTCTTTCTGTGGAGTTTATATTCTCCCACAATTAAAAAAAAAAAAAAACTTACTGTGAATTAACAAAAACTTTGTTTTAGAAATACAGGACACTCTGGGCAATGAGCTTCCAGAACCTTTTTTATGTAATGTAATTTATGAATTGTAGAAAAACCGAGATGTACTGTTGAAATTGCGCTTCTTTTTCTTATATTAAGATATCTCATGGAATGTTTACATTATTTTCAGTCACAGAAAGGGGAGTTTCAGGTGCCTCGGTGGCTCACTGGATGAGCAGGCGACCACGTAACGCCGCGTGGCAGTGCAGACGGCACAGGTTCGCGTCTCAACCTTTTGCCATTTACTGCGTGTCTTCCCCATCTCTTCCTCCCAAGTCCCTGTCTCTCTACATTGCATACTGTCAAATTAAAAAAAAAAAAAGGAGGTTCACTGGTCCGGCCCACTTAAGATCAAAGTGGGTTGTATGTGGCCCACGATGTAAAATGAGTTTGACATCACTGCTGTAGGGGAAAGAAAATCTCAGCCAGATGAGTGAGGCTCCTACTTCACACTTCACTTCATTATGTATGGTAACATTAAACCTCTACAGAGGCCAAAAATCAAATTCATTCAAATGATCAGAGTCAGACTAGTCTGATATAATGTAGATCTGCAGCACTTGAAAAGTGATTCTAGGTTTTATACCAAAGCACAAATATCCTTCATATTATATTATCTCACCGTGTACTTGAGCAGAAGATCAGTTTTCTCCAGTTTGATTTCTAGGTACATTATCTTCCACCCTGAGCAGCATGCTAATAACTCACTCAGTTGTGGGTTTATGTTTTTAAGCCTTGATTCAACTAAACAGTTTGTGTTGGGATACTATGTAATGTATAAGGCTGTTTTGCAGCTTCCCGTGAATTGTCCCCTTTTTTTGTGAAAAAAAAAGTAGTTTGACTTTGAAACTAACATTTTTAAACTGTGTGTATAGTTTATGCCTGTATCTTTTCAGGATTCCTGACTGGATCCTTCAGCCATACAATGTAGAAAATGGACCTCTGACAATAATCTTAAAATTCAGTTGGTTTCTTTCAAAATGTAAATGAGCCCACCATTCTAATCACACTCTGCATCTTGTTCTGACATGTGGCATAGAAACTGAAGTATTCCCTGAAAATCCTCTTTGTTTATTAATTTCTAAATAATTTTGAAATTTACAATAATGGATTACACAGCAGTGGGGAATAAATTTCATCACAGTAGCTGTCTTTCTGAAAGTCCCGTTACTAACTTTAAGTACTGATTCCTCCACTGTTATCTTCTTCATTGCCATGTGCCAACACAATGCAGAGCAGCTACCTCTGCTCTGTTCCCACAGAAGTCAATTATTTTGTTAATAGTTTTACATCCTCACTGCATACAACCTTGGCTACTGCAGCGCCTCTGACAAAGAGAGCCTCAAATCAGAAGTCCTTGACTCCCTGATACAACTCACAAAGCAGATAACCCATAAGCTGGAGAGGAAATGGCATCTCACTAATTTAGAAGATCTTCATTTAGCCCGGAAAAGAATTTGTTGCTCTATTTTAAAAACAGCTCTCTGTAAAGTTAGAACTTCTCATTACTGATTGAAGAAAATGAGAAGTCCAGCATGTAGACAGGCTGTTAGAGTCAGAGCTATGTGGAGCTGAGTAGTCCTTTAACTTTAACTAGTAATGACTTCATGAATTTCTTCACAAATAAAATTTTAACCATTAGAGAAAAAATTATTCATGATCATCTCACAGACATATCATTATGTTCAGCAATTTTCAATACTAATGACATTTATTTAGACTGTTTCTCTCAAATGGAGATTCTGAGTTAATTCAATAGTTACTTCCTCAAAACCATCATGTCTATTAGACCCCATTCCTACAAGACTGCTCAAAGAAATGAATGCTTTAATTTTAAATATGATCAATCTATCTCTATTAATGGCTTATCTACCACATGACTTTGGCAGTAATTAAACCATTGCTTAAAAAGCCATCACCTGACCCAGCTGTTTTGTCTTAAAAATCCTTGAAAGAGTAGTTGTAAAAAAGCTAACTGGTCATCTGCAGAGGAACGGTTTATTTGAAGAGTTTTAGTCAGGATTCAGAACTGATCACAGTACAGAAACAGCATTAGTGAAGGTTACAAATGATTTTCTTACAGCCTCTGACAGTGGACTCATCTCTGTGCTTGTCCTGTTGGACCTCAGTGCAGCTTTTGATACTGTTGACCATAATATTTTATTACAGAGATTAGAATGTGCTGTAGGCATTAAAGGTACTGCACTGCAGTGGTTTGAATGAGATACTATACTTCAATTTGTTCATCTAAATGGGGAGTCTTCTTCACGCATTAAGGTTAGCTATGGAATTCTACAGGACCAATTCTATATACGTTATACATGCTTCTCTTAGACAGTAGTATAAGAAGGCATAGTATACATTTTCATTGATGTGCAGATAATTAACAACTATATCTATCTTTGAAGCCTTATATCATACCATATATCAGTCAGTTAAACTGCAGGAATGATATTTCATATTGCATATGCTATTGGTTTCTCTTCATTGGCTCCCTATTAAATCCAGAGTTGAATTTAAAAGTCTCCTCACATACAAAGTCTTGAATAATCAGGCCCCATTTTTATCTTAAAGACCTCATAGTACAATATCACCCCAATGGAGAACTTTGCTCTCAGACTGCTGGCTTACTTGTGGTTCCTAGAATATTTAAAAGCAGGAGCGCCTTCAGTTTTCAGGTCCCTCGTTTGTGGATACAGCTCCCAGTTTGGATTTGGGGGACAAAGAGTCTCTCTACTTGTAAGATTAGGCTTGAAACTTTCCTTTTTGATAAGGCTTGTAGTTAGTCTGTGATTGAATGGAATAATTTTTGCTTGCAATTGTGAGCTTCATTTATATTCACAGGTCTATATTTGAATCCCCCTTTAACTTTTGTAATTGAAAAACTCTGGCTTTGTGGGTTAATTACAAAGTCAGTGTAATATACACAGAGTGGAGAAAAGAGAGAGAAAAGATGGATGGGTTTGATTTTTTTAAGGTTTACACAGTTTGATACAGTTTATATTTTTGCTGAAAATTGTATGTTATCTATCTACTGAGTGGAAAATTGCCACAGTTGTGACCTGAAGCTAGAAAGACCACTAACTTAAGGGGCATATGAGACCAGCTTATCAGCTCATGAATAGATAGCATTTGTCTTGGGGGATTAGGGTGAAACCTTGTGGCCCTACGGAGCAGTATGCCAGGACTTGTAATAAAACACATCAGATTCAATCACCTCAGATGCACCACAGCTGGAGGACACCTTGTTTCGTCTTGACTACCTTCCATCGAGTTATTGATTCCCCAGCAGGACCTTGTGATGCTTATTAACCCTGTGGATAGCCTGTTGCAGAAAGGGGAAAATGCTGGAATTCTCAAAGATGAGAACCACAGGAATGCAAAGCAAGGAAGCAAAGAGATGTAATGAAGCATAAAAGCTGTCTCACTATTGGATTCCTGGTGAAAATGTCAAATTATCCCAGAGCGTGACATACAAATATGACAAATTTAAAGTTACTCATGTCTGACAAATTATCTTCAGTTAAAACGAGTGTACTGCTATGTCATCATTTGACAAAACATCAAATTATGTTTTCTAGACAAATTCTAAACACCAAAGGAACCAGAAAATTATGTCCTCAAACATGGACAGGATATCATGTTGGGCGTGTGTGTGTGTGTGTGTGTGTGCGTGTGTGTATGTGGTTTAGTAGTGTGACCACCAAAGCTAAAAATGAGTCTACTGAGGCCCTTTGGATAAAGATTTTCCAGTTGCTAGTGTGTCCTCAAACATCTTTGAGTGAAACCAAACTGGCAACTCCCAGGTGACAGTTTGTAAGTGAGTGACACTGAACTTATGTCTGTTATTTCTTTTAAGAAGAAAACCTAGGGGCAAAATCATTATTTTTATATTCTGGTCAATTCTTAAATTTTGGGATAGCTACACTGCTGCTGTTTGTCTATTGGACATTTATTGAAATTAATCAGTGTAAAATTAAGGTATCAAGTAGAAAATTTTATGATATTATCTGTTACATAACACTCAAAAAGTTTAATGTTATATATATATATATATATATATATATATAAATCTCTTCTTAAATCTTTTCTTCTATTACTTATACTTTGTTAGTCCTATTCATTTGATCTAATTCATTTGATCGGCTTCACCTCCTCTACAATATTCTTCAGATCAGAATTTATACCAATGCTGGGATGCAAATCAGTAGCGCATCTAACCCTGACCTCATGTTACTGTCTTGGAAAATCATGTATGGTCTCCTTTTTGTTAGGAACAACATGCTACTCTGTGGAAAACTAGGTCAGGGTTTTGTTCAAGGGTGAAACTTTTAGTGTGTGACAGAGTTGACAGTTATGTGTAAAAGACCAGATTGCTCTGATGAAGAGGGGGCTAAACATTAAGGCAACAAGTTGCATGCCCATGAGCTTTATCTACAAGCTTGATGTCTGAAGTAAGTCATTCTGGCTACCTTCATATAATGTCTCATTTGGGACAGAAAAGGCAGCTGAAACAGCCTCTTCTCTACGTTGAAAAGAACCACTGAAGATGTTTCATAAAGATGCATCATTACCCTCTCTTCCCTCTCATTATTGACATTTAAGAGAGGAAATGTCATATAGTCTGGCTTGGAGGAACTTGAAAATATAGCATGGATAAAGACTGTGTAGATTACCTTCACTTGGCACTGCTACTACTAAAACATATATGAGACATATAAATGTGTGAGCAGAGCTTGAACAGATAGCATCCCTGAATCATGAATGAGCAAAATTAGAATTCATCCAACACTGTCATTTACATCTCTACAAATACAGCAAATGAAAACTAAAAAGGTAGTGGTCCATTTTAAATTTTAACATTCCATTCCAAAGCTGCTCTAATAGCCTCCACTCTTAGAGGGCTTTCCAAAACCTTTTGATACCACACTGAAAGGATTTGCTCCCATTAAGTCACAGGAGCATTAGTGTTAGACTACTGATGTAGGAAGGGTAAGGCCTGTCTTACAGTCAGTGCTCCAGTTCTTCCCAAAGGTGTTCATCGCATGGCTTTGCACGTGGGAGCATTTTAGCATTGTCACGTTCCAGCATATTCACATCATAAATAAGAAATACTTACAATTTTCCAGCCGTTCCAGTGTTTAACATTCAGAGGCTCGGAACAGCACTACACTGAGAAGAAGAAAACTTCATCATTTCAAAGTGTAAAATCAAACTCGGTCTGAGAAAATATGCCTTCTGAGTCCATTTGATTATACGACACACATGCTGCACATCAGACACTCGAGACTAAAAGCCTTGTTACGCTTGTGTGTGAGCATTGATTCATGCCTGTAGACTGTGAATGCATTCCCACTGATGAGAGCACACTCCAAAGGGATTCTTCAAAGGCCCGCCTGAGTCTAAAGAGCCTCCTCTTGTAATTCACCTGCACAAACTGAGTTCTGTTCCTCTGAGTGCTCTGCTTTTCGAAAGAGACATGTTTGCCTCAGTGCATAGCCAGTGGTAATCAGGGATGTGAAACGGTGCATAGAAAGGCAAAGAAAATTGCGATTTCCTGCTAGAACTGAAAGGAAATTTTATATCATGAATGTCTTTAGGAACTACAAGGTGGGCGATAATTTTTACCATCCATGAAAGCAAATGCTTATTGTGTTCACCTCGTGCTTCTATCTGTCTGTATATATGTGAGTCATCATGGAAAACGGCACCGATTCTGGCAGGAACAGTACACCAAGAAGAAGTCTTGAAACCATACAGATGTGTAGCTGGGAGATCAAAGCGAAAGCAGCATTTGAGGATCGGTCAGAGTCAAACAGAGATCTTATTCACTCAAAAAAAAGGGCCAAAACTGCAGTTCCTCAACTGGCCACGTGAGGCTGGCTCCACAAGTGAGTCATTACTCGTAGATTTCCTCATCAAAATATTCAGCTTCAGAGATCTGTAGCTAATTTTACCCATTTATAATAACTGTGGATGGTCAACTGACCTATTTAAACATTCGGGCTTAAAGATAGGGCCGTCACTTCTTTGACTGAACGGGATCATGTTTGTGGTGTTTCTGGTCTTTTTGAATGCAATTACAGACAAATAACATGGTCTGCTCTGCAATTAATTGTACTAGCAGTCCATCCAATAAGTCTCTACTCTAGTTTTGGTAAGTGAAATTGTAATATTCAGGCAATGTCATGGTAGCTGTCTTAGTAATTTCGACTTTCTATCATCTTCTTAAACAGTAGTACAAGAACCACTTTTGTGGTAGCTTTAGCTATGCCTGGCAATCAATTAATCTGCTTCTGCTCTCATGCAGACAACATTTCAGTGTTCATTAAAAGACCTTTACACCTAAACATGTTTCCACAGCTTAAAGTAACATTAATTTGGACTAAAGTGGTTTGAGGAACCAAGATGGATTAGTGTCTCTTGGAGCACATTTTGCCATCGTAACAAGCATAGAATCCCTGCTCTATATATTACTGTTGTAACCATGAAATACAGTTCCTCACTTTTTGAACATGCAGACCACCAACTCCCATCATTTGTGCTAAGTAAACTTTAATTTATTATACAGTGATAATGCTCATTGCAACTCCCCCCAACATGTTTAAGCTCTGTGTATGTCGTCTTAAAGGTCGGTAAATTCTGCCACAAACAGGAAACTAAATGAAGTCGCTCTCAGGTTTCTCAGAAGCACAAATAAACACACACTCCCTTGGTGTGTTTGATGTGCTCTCTATAATCCTCTTCAGTAATAGGAAGGAGCTGTTTTGTGCCACAGGGAAAAGCCATCATGTAGAACAGCTGCTCCAGGCTCAGGCTGATCAAATTATTACCTGGCTAATCTGACCTGGTTGCTGCTTTGTAGTTTACCAGCTACTTGGCATAAACAAATCCCTGGAAAACAACCTCTGCTCCCAGAGTACCCTGACAGAAGTTTTCATGCCTTTTTGTTGTAGAACTGTTCATGAAGAAAGACTGCTATAGTACCAGGGGCACCAGCATGGGATCATTTAGTTTCATCTGCATTTGGTCAAATTACCAAACATGTGGAGGTCTCTTAGTCAGATGATCAAATTGCCATTCATGAATGATATTTAGTTCAGTTTTTCCTAACCTCCAGTAGTGTCATTCCCACCAGAGAAGAGAAGCTAATATACTGTTTAACTGTTTCCCCCACTGGTTAAACAACAGGTCCTGTTATTCTCATTTTCAATCTCTCTCTCTATTAATCTAGATAGATGGATAGATATCGGTCTTCTAGTAAAGTACTGTAGCTTAGCATGATTCACATCTCAAAATGTATCTTATTTATCTAATACAGCTATTAAACTTTGATGCAAAGTTAAATAGCTGTCTTTTTCTTTTTAAGCTCAATCCACCTTCTTCTAGGCCAGCTTACTTCTGATTGCCTGCCCCTCAGAAGGGTTAACAGCTCATAGGTGAGGATTCAGTACTTACAGTCAGAACTGTATGCCTGAGATGGCCTTATTAGGGATATGTGCACTCGATGATGTAAGTGAGAGCCACAAGCAGACTGTATATGCTGCCCATATGGAAAATGCAGACAGTGTCTGCAGTGGACACGTTTTATTGTTTTTAACAGTTTTTTAGCTGACAGGAGTGGCACACCATGTGGTCTTGCCAGCATGCTAATGTAAGCCTATCTGCTTTAGGGTTTGATGTGTTGTGCATTCAGAGACGCTCTTCTGCATACCTTGGTTGTAACAAGCAGCTATTTGATTATTTATTATTGCCTCTTAACATAATGTTGCACAATATGCTTTCCCAAAATGTAGGAACAGATTCAATTGTTATACTTCTGCTACATATGAAACACAGCATGGTGTATTTTAGATGTTAAACACAAAAACACTCACTGAACTGAATTAACTGCAACAGTGCAATGAGATGGAAGGTTTCAATAGTTGCTCATCAAACTCATTTTTTCCTTTTGTGTTTCTATTTGCTTGCTTGATTGTGAGCATTGTTGTTGATCACAAATATCCATTTACAGTGAATGGTGGTGTGACTGAAGCACGATACTTTGTGGGCACAGCAGGTAGTTGGCTGTGTTTGTCTTGAACTGACAGCAGCAGTGTAGTCAGTCATCAAGGCCACATTGGCACGGGCAGGAAAATGTGGAGACAACTGGAAATCCTGTAATCACAAACTCTGTCTTTGCTGATTCAGTGCAGAAACGTGACGAAAATTTGCAGCCTGTGGTTCATGTCTGTGCTGCAGCCTCAAGTCTTTGCTATTCTACACTTCGTAGGAGGGGTTGATGAGGATGGATGTGTCTTTGTATGTCCTTGTGTGATTGGTATATGGGTGTGTAAATGAGTGCGTGAATGCCCTATATGTGTGTTTGTGGGTATGTGGTCTGTGTGTATTGGTGCATGTGTGTATGTGTGTACAGCTGCACCCGGGTCTGGGGCTTGTTGAGCCATGGCCCGTGTGGGACATGGCTATGGAGGGAGGGTGGGGGGTTTGCCCCTCCCTACCACTCCCCGCTGGTTGTTACTGCCTCCAACAGGATGATGGTGCCTGTTGGTTCTGGGGTGCATGGTTGGATATTTTGGTGTGGTTGTTGGTCTGCTCACTTTTTGTGAATTGAGAGGGGGGTGGCTCTGCTGGGTGTCCAATGGTTCTCTAGTGCCTTGGGTCTCGTTCTTGGCTCGTGCTGGCCTCCAGTGTGGGCTCTTGCCCTTTGGGCATGAGGGCTCTGTCTAGGGCTTCAGTCCTTCCTCTTCTGGGGTGTGCATGTGGTTGCCATCAGGATGTGTGGTCTTGGCTCTTTTGAGCTCCTGGGAGGCTGCAAATGGCCCCAGTTCCTAGGTCTGGTCTCCTGGAGGGGTGCTGTTGTGGCTTCTCACCCTCATTATTAAGTACATTTCATAACAAAGTCTCGCACACATATACACACACTACAACACAACAGAAGATTGTTTGCGTATCTGAGTTTTTCCTTTCTCTTTCTGTGCTGTTTTTTGTATATATATATTTATTTTATTTAAACAGGCGCAGCAGTTGGTGAACCGCTGTATGTTTGTACCTGTGCTCTGTCCCCTTATTTCTCCTATTTTCTCCCTGTTTTCCTTTTTTCCCCCCATTCTGGTTCTTTTCATCCTGCCTGTCTGACCTGGCAATATCATATTACACATGCAGTTGTGTAAATAAAAGAAAGAAAAGAAAAAGGAACACATTAACAAGAGGAGCCTTCCAGAAGCCTGGAAAAGGAAATATGTTTGGCACAACACTGCATTCAGATCATGATTTTGGTTGCAGACAGGACAGGCTTTAAAAAAAAAAAGAAAGAAAAAGTTTTTGCTATTCTAAGACATTTCATAAAAGCTTGCTTCTCAATATACATTTGTGGCATGTATCTCTATGCCAGTAAAGAGCTTGTATTCAGCCCTTCCAAATCAGCAAGCAAATTATTTTCCTCTCTGAATGCACTGCTCAAAAAGGAACACTTTTTATCAGAGTATAGCATCAAGTCAATTAAACTTCTGGAATATTGATCTGATCAGTTCAGTAGCAGAGGGGGCTGTTAACCAGTTTCAGCTGCTTTGGTGTCAATGAAATTAACAACAGGTGCACTAGAGGGGCAACAATGAGACAACCCTCAAAACAGGATTGGTTTTACAGGTGGAGGCCACTGATGCTTCTAATCTTTCCTGGCTGTTTTTTCACTAGTTTTGCATTTGGCTAGGGTCAGTGTATTTACTGGTAGCATGAGCCTGCCACATCATTTTTTCACCTTGATTTTTGAGTTGTTTTTTTTTTTATTCAGCCCTCTGTAGGTTGATGATTTTCATTTCCATCAAATGATGTGGCACCCTTTCAATCCTAACACAATACCCAGTCCATATCAGTATAGATATCCAGCATGATTTTTAACTAATACAGATTTGATGTGTTTTCAAAGTGTTCCTTTTATTTTGTTGAGCAGTGTGGATCAAGCCACAGTCCTTCATACTTGCAGGCTTCTGTTCTACTAAAGCTGGTGCTGCTAAAATTATCAAGTTTCCATATGAAACTACAAAATACTGCCGGAAAACTTTTATTTAACAATGTCAAAGAGACGACTCATGAGTTCATACTCTCACGTTTATGGTCTGCTGTTTTGGCCATCTGTGTTGACTTACCTTGGCAATTAATGACATCAGCTTGGGGATATCAAATGTTATCTATCTTGAGATTAATGACCTTAAGGAATGGTTTTCCCAGCTGGCAGCTGACTACAGGAGGCAGTAGTCATTGCAACCAATGGACAACTTGACAACAGCCCTTCAGAGTAATAGTATTCATTCATTATTTAAGCCACCTGGAAGGCCTTGCTGATTGGAAATTACTACATAGGGACCTTATGTTTTTCATTAAGTCTGCAATAAATGTGTCAGTGATTCTCTACAGTTTGATCTTACTTTTGATATCATTGGGTAATTTGACACTACTCAGATTGACATCTGGTGTTTCCAGCAAGTGCATCTGGCATTTCTATCATACTGTTTAAATGGGTTACACCTTGGATATTTAAAATGATGTCAGTCAGTCCTCAGAAAAGTGCTCAGAAGTAATTTTGTTTGTGGTTGCATGGCACGTTTCCAGGATACCACAGCATATTGTTTTTTGTGCAGAGATGAAGTTAAAGTGAGGCAGACTGTGTCCCATTTGTCCATGCTCAAACACCGCCTACAGTGTGTTGTGCAGTGCATGGTGAGACTAAAACTTTAACTTAAAATGTCTGCTGGCACAAGTGCACTTTGGTGTCATTTCATCTGGTTGTTCACCTCTTAGTTTTTGTAACCTCACATGGGTATCAAAGCCACCACCTACTTAAAGACATGAGTGTACAGTCGGGCCAGTTTTTAAGTATAATAGACCTTCATCAAGCTCCCCTTGAAAACATGTCTCATTTAGACATGCGAACCACAATTGCATTGTCATCACCAACCTTATGAGTTTTTACTTATCATCGGACCCTAACACAATGGCAACCTGGTATTCTGATACATTTTCCTAAAGAATTCCCCTTTTTTTTCTCCAAAACATAGGGTTAGGGTTAAGGCCATGACTGAGACCTCACAGGATAAAAATATTGTTACTTTCCTTATTCTATTATAGCTTTTCTCTTTTATCTAAAAAATCTGAAGACCCCTTTTCCTCAATTAATTGTTCCACAATTTTGTGTCTAAGAAATGTATCAAAGAGTGGCTTTGATATCTGATAGCAAAGCAGAAATAAAAGAGGCCTCAGAAATTACTGCTGGTAAAATGGGAAGGAGATGGTAGAACTCACAATATATGAATACAGATATGGAAAAATGAAAAGAAACTGAACTTGTTGCATTATTACAAATTACTCATGTGAATCATGTGAAATCAAATTAAAGACTTCCTTTTGATGAAAAATCCTATCTGGTTAAAGGGCATTAGTATGGCGACCGCGACTTGTGAGCTTCTGATTGCAAACCCTCTAAACCTCCACCTTTATTGCTCTGAAGCATCTGGCTGTGGATCAGTTGGAAGAAATCTGATCAGCCCAACAGCTGTACTTCTTTTTTTTTTTTTTCTAACAGAAGCAACAACACTAAATCTCTTGTGGATCTGCACATGGCAACAAATTTACATCCAGAGTGTTCAGAGCAAAAATGAAGAAATTGTGTTACGGGAAGGTTACAGCACCAACAACCCTCATCCTCTACAAATCACACCAGATGCTCTGGTTATTCTGTGTCTTTCATTTTGTCTAGTTTTGGAAGTGTCAGAGAGGAGGGAATGTAAACATGGAATGTGAAGTTGGTTTGAAAGATGTGGACTCGAGTAAACAAAACTGAGAAGCAGAAACAGGCCTGCCATGCCATCAACTTGTCACGTTGCATCAAGTCCAATATTTGGCTACCAATTCACTCCTAGGTAAAAAAAAAAATTAATTAATTTTAAAAAAAAGTCTGCACCTACAGCTCAGTTCTCTTTTAATATGCCTTCACTACTTTATATTTTGAATTCAAAACTTTTGAGATGCTTGCTGGAAAATAATGCCCACAGGAAGGTTTTTTTGTTTGTTTGTTACACCACTTAGATTAGATTAGTTTAGATTAGATTAGATTCAACTTTATTGTCATTGAACACAGTAACAAGTACTCGAACAACGAAATGCAGTTTAGCATCTAACCAGAAGTGCAGAGTAGTAAAGTGCAAGGTACTTAACACTGACCAGTTAATCTTTTGAGCATAAAAGAAGGCCCCTAACTCAATGGATGAACCAGTGTTGTCTACACATAACAACTTAGCAAACAACCCATTTAAAATGTCATTGTTACACACTTTACCAGCAGCCTGTCACAAAACAAATATATGACAGCACACATCTATCTATCTATCTATCTATCTATCTATCTATCTATCTATCTATCTATCTATCTATCTATCTATCTGTCTATGAAGAGAAGGGTGTAACAGCAATACGTA
>JAMQGT020013477.1:0-47500 GCA_024447675.2 Pterophyllum scalare
CCTTCTTGTTTTTCTCTCCCCTTTTGTTCTTTCTCCCCCTGTCCATTTTCCCTCTTCATCACTCACTCACTCTTCTTTCTCTGAGCCTCTTAAAACCCTGACCATGCCTTGGTAGGGGTCCCACTCTGGTCTCCACGGTAACCATTCAGTATGCCCCACTTACTTCTCCTACCCCAACCTCCTTCCATGGCAGGAAATGGGTTGCTGTGGAGACTAGCGGGCCTTTCACCTGGGACTAGATTATTAAGAACATTTTATGCAGGCAGCAGAACAGTAAAATGTCTTTTTTTTTCTTCTTTAAATATTATAAACATAAATATTCTGCCAAAAAGGTTTTAAAAAAGGGGGGGTGAGGGGTGGGCTTGATAGATTTTATTTCTGTCCAGTTTGGGAAACCAGCCTTAAAAACTTGAGTGATCAAAAACAAATATATTAGATTAACCCTCTGAGATCTGTTGCTTTTCACACAGCCAATAGAGCCAATTAAAACTGCCCCTGGAAGTTAAAGAGCACGCTCTGGTAATCCTGCCAAGTGAAGAGTAGCTCCAGTTTCTTGAGACAGGGAATCAGGGGATGCAGATGCATGTTATTATTCAGTTTTTAAGTGTTTGTTTAAATGTTTGATCATGTATTTCTTTTGAGCAGAAAACCAGGGGCAGTGGTGGTTCAATCCCGGTGGTTCAAATGTGGCTTTATACAGTGCCTATAAAAAGTGTCCCCCCCCCGGATGTTTCACCCTTTATTTGCTTTAATAAATGAAATCATGATCAATATAATTTAGCTTTTTTGACAAGAATTTGCTGTAAAAAAAAAAAAGACAAGAAAAAAAAAAAGCCTCATGTCAACATGAAAACAGAGTTTTACAAAGTAATGCCAATTAAAAATATATAGTGTAAATATTCACCCCAGAGATCCAGCTCCAAGCAACTCGGAGAACAGATTATTGCAATACAAGTCAGGAGATGGCTACAAGATTTCCAACTGACTGGACATCCCACGGGCTTCAGTTAAATCCATCAGTAAGACATTGAAGGAGGAAGGCACATATATAAATCTGCCTAGAGCTGGCCGTCCTCTCAAACTGAGTGACTGGGGAAGAAGAAGACTGGTGAGGGAGGCCACCAAGACACCTATGACCACTCTGAAGGAGTTAAAAGCTTCAGTGGCTCAGATGGGAGAGGATGTACATACAACAGCTGCTGCTGGGTTCCTCACTGGTCAAAGCTGGATGGGATAGTGGCAAACCACAAACTCACCATCTCCACCTTGAAGCATGGTGGCAGCATCATGCTCTGGCAATGCTTCTCAGCAGCAGGCCCTGGAAGGCTTGTAAAGGTAAAGGGGGAACATGAATGCAGAAGAATATCGACAAATCCCAGAAGATAATCTGATTCAGTCTGCGAGAGAAGTACAACTTGGGAGAGGATTTATTTTTTAGCAAGACAGTAACCCACACATACAGCAGAAATGGTTCACAGACAACAAGGTGAATGTTCTGGACTGGCCAAGTCAAAGCCCAGATCTCAGTCCAGTTGAGAATTTGTGGCTGGTCTTAAAGAGCTGTTCACACCCGAGAACCCTGAAAGAGCATGAGCTTTTTTACCTGGGAGAATGGAGAAAAATTGCAGTGGTCAGATGTGCCAGAGTGATTGAGACACACACTCAGTGCTGTGATTGCAGTGAATACTGCAGTGAATACTGCAATCATGCAATCACCTTTTTATATATTTTTAATTGACCTTATTTTGTAAAACTGTTTCCACATGAAAGAAGCTTTTTTAAACAAATGCTTGTCAAAACAAAGAAATTACATTGACCATGATTTCATTTATTAAAGCAATAAAAGGATAAAATGTCCAATGGAGGTGAAAAATTTCTGTAGGTATTATAATTATTAATCCATTTGTCATATTGAAAGCCATTTGTTTTCTCGTGGGGGGGGGGTGGGGTGAAGTCTTTTACAGCAGCACACAGTGCTGTCAGTCACCCAGCTGTGGATAAATCTGTGGATTTGTCCCTCTCAGGGCAAACTGAAGAGCCTCCCAGCTCCTTGTCCTCTCCAATCATGGACACCCCGCTGGACTCCCCGCTTAGCTGTGCCGACCTCACCCTCGACTCGACAGGAGAACTCACCGTGGAGGATGTCAGGGATTTCCTAACGTAGGCGTACACAGCGTGCACTTATTAAAGCGTGTTCTTGTCAAAGACAATGATTAATTGGCATATCTGTCCTACAGAAGTGTGGACGAGGCAGAAAATAACCTAAAGAATATCAAAGAGGAGGAGGGACGCTCAACTGGCATCCTCATTAACTGAACAGGTGAGAAACTCGCTCAGATCATGTGCTTGTTATAACCTCATTCTCCTCGAAGCCGCTCCAGCTCAGCAGTGAGTGCGTGAGAGCGAGTGGACACACACAAACACCTGTTTCTAATGGAGCGCGTCCAGAGTGTGCAAACTTCAAAGAGCTGCTCTGTCTGAACGCTGCATTCCAATAACAAGCCGTCCACACGGTCTCCCCCCAACTGTGTCTGAAAAGCCAGAAGAACTGAAAGCATTTCCACCGAGGTGGACTGAACTGTAGCAGAGTGTCAAACTGCTGGAGCTCAGTGATTTTTGCTCACTGTTGTTATAATGTATGTAATATAATTCTTATTTCAAACATTTGCAACCTTCACTTCATATCAATCACGGCTTTTCTGCAGCCATAACTAACACAAGTGTCCTCAGTAGGTTTTCTGCAGAGCAGTGTTTGCAAATATAAGATTAACAGATTGTGTCTACTGGATTATTTAGATTACAAGATTTATGAATGCAAAAACTTTATTCTATGACTTAAATTAATTTGTCCTTGAGCTCCACTTGCATTAATCCATTCAGTGCCATTGCTCCCCACACTCAGAGTTCAAAGGTCAGGAGCTGATTGTTGCTGGTTCTTTGGCATGATCTCATTATCATTTAGTTTGAGTCTGTGCTTCCCTCTTGTGGTGCCATTTAATTAATATATAATTTCATTCATATTCAGTATGCATATGCCGTTAAGTGTGCATGGTTTTTCTTCTTTAACTACCAAGCAAACTAATTAGCCACGTGCACCAAAGTGGTAATGATGTATTTGTCTATTTTAGAACTACAGGGAGGGGCTTGGGTGGTCGTGATGGACTGGATTTCAGTGCTGGACCACAAACATCTCCCATCAGCCCGCTATGGAGTCCCCTCACCAGCACTCTCGTTTGCCTGGCAAAAGCTAGGAGGAAAGTCTTAAAATCCAGCGTTAAAAACTCTTGTTGTGGTTCCTCCTGCTGGAAGAACAAATTCTGTCTTCTTCTGGAACCCCTTTGGAAACATGTTGCCTCCAGTGTGTAGACACATAGAAAGTCTAGTGAATACAGCGTGGCAAGTGGATGGCCTTGGAGCTGATGGTTCTGATTTGAAGAGCTGAAACTGAAATGTTGAGTCTTCGAGCTCTTTGTGTTCCTCTGTCATCAGCCCTTCAGCTCAGCATTCGAGGAAACCACTGTCACGTTCTACACTGGAGACGTCACGGTGACTTTATTTTTCTATCTGCAGTTTGTGGCGTGCCAGGCTCGGCCTGAGTTTATCTCAAAGTTGGAACCCAGTTGCCAAACGCACTTCTTGATTTCTTGAGCACGAGTGGATGGGATGTTGTTCACAGGATGCATCAAAGAGGACAGTCTGTTTAAAAGAACTAAGATAGTCCAGCAGAGACTGAAGGAGAGCACTGTAGTGTTGAAGAC
Organism: Pterophyllum scalare; assembly: GCA_024447675.2. Taxonomy (NCBI): domain Eukaryota; kingdom Metazoa; phylum Chordata; class Actinopteri; order Cichliformes; family Cichlidae; genus Pterophyllum; species Pterophyllum scalare. Next base: position 3,759 of record JAMQGT020013477.1, read on the forward strand.
AGACTAGCAGTGAAGTATTTTGAATGAGTGTTAAAGTTGTAGCATTTCTTTTCCCTCTCTAGGTGCCAACAAAGGCAGCTGACTTCCTTTTGTCCTGTGTGGGTCGAGGCGGTGCTGAAATCAGCAGCAGGTTCTGAAAAGCGCTCTCGGTACTGAGAACGCTGTGTGTGGGACACTGGAGGTGTTTTGTATTGCAAACTTTTGTATGGCTTTTGGAGAAAGTGAAAATATTTTCAATGATAAATGCAGTGAGGAAGTATAAAATCACACTGACTACAGAGGGAACCAGCTGGGGAAGAGGGCAGACTGAGGGGATTTATTTTTGAAGTTTTGAAATCTTTGTTGCTAAATGCACGGTGTAACATCGAGCTGGGCAGTGATGTCACGGGGTATGATATGGAGTTACCATCCTCATATTCAGTGATGGCAGCAGAACATTTAACTGCTCTTCCCCATTTTAATGCCTCCGCATATGACCCACATGACATCACTGGCCCCGCCTACAGTGGGGAATTAGTGGGACCACGTGTTGTGAAGTTACAGCGCAGCATCAGCCTGTTTGAAGAGCTCTTTTAATCCTCATTTTCTGCTCTAGTTTGGTTGAAAATATATTTTCTCAATAATTCAAATGTGGATGAAGGTGGTAAAATGAGTTTGTCACTCAGATCCTCTTCTTCATCACCACATGCAGAAACCTTTGGATGGGACTCAGGGAAGTGTCGCAAAGTCAGTCCGGAAGTGGAGTGGGATTTCTTTTTTGGGGGTCTCTGAGCTGGTGTATTCTGGGTAGCGTTGGATACACAGAGCTTTGATTACCAGTATTTTTACCCCCCTCCTCTTTTTTTTTTTTAATTAAAAAAAGTTCTACTGTATATAGAAACAAATGTATACAGCATCTATATCTGGGTTCACACAAGAAAAGAGTATTTGAACCTGCTGTAACCTAAAAACCACTCAGTATTCTTTTGCTTTAAAGAGACATCAAGACTAACTATTGTAGCTCAGCAGGTAGCAATCATGTTAATGCTTTTTAAATTTGTTAGCTTTTTTTTGGCCAAACTGGTTGACACATAATTAACCCCTTCATCCTACAGCTGGCACGATTTACCTTTTTAATCCCACACTTAAGCTGAATTTGTTTGTCATCCACTTTTGTGTGTAGGAGTTTATTAATGAGGTCATTTAGCAGTTTGGATGATGAAGAATTGTGAATGTTAATAAAATTATTTACGCTCTCTGCCTGTCTCCAGTTTGGTTTGTACTCACTACAAAGCAGAGGTGACTTGAACTATTTTGGCTCGAGTAGTTTTGTGGCAGCTCACTTGAAATTGGAGATCTGATAGTAAGTAAGAGGGCAAGATGGGGAAAAATGTTAAATGTGAAGTTTTATTTTTATATAAAATACATAAAGCATCTGCAGGTGGCATCAGGAGCATGTGCACATTTTCAGACACACCAACAGGCATACAGTTCACCCCACAAAATATTAAGCAAAATGATGGAAGTTAGAGCCATCTGGGAGCACGGACTAGATTCTGCCTGGACCAGTGCCTGCATCTGACACAGGCCACGTGATCACTAAAAGCACTGCAGCAGTGATTTACTGAGATGGCTCTGGCTGCACTCATTGAAAATGCTCAAACAACTCGAAGATCAGCAGAACCAGAAGTCCTTCTACATCAGTTAAGATATCTCTGATAAATGCTCATTTTAGAGTTCTGTCCCAACAAAAAAAAATAAAAAATTTGAAAAAGCAACGTCAAGTTTTAAACCTGTAGCATTTTAAATATCATACCTTGTTCAAATACAAGTACAGACACTTATTTTGGAGAGAAATCTTCTCATTCTCTCCAGATAATAAACATTTTGACAAGTTAAATGCAGCCTGTGACATCAATGAATACAGTATTATTCAGTATCTCCCGGGCTCTGCTGATTGCACATTTAAACATCCATCCTCAAACATGAACACACAACTTCCACTCTGACCTCAAGATTTCTTTGGCCAAATAAATGTAACTTTAACTTGGACATGGCTGATGAGAATCACTGTCCATCATGCTCTTAACTGGATCAGGAGGTGAGAGCAGTAACCTAATGGTGAGGGGAAAGGAGAAGACCCCAGCAAAGGCGCACAGGCCAAAAACACACCATGAAAAATATATAATATATAAACCGACATTCTTCAGAAAAACCATTATAGTGCTGTTTTCTGTTCAGTCCCTCAATGATGAGAAGAAAACAAACTAGTCCCTGCCTTAAGCTGCTTCTGAAGAGCTGCGTGAATGGCACCAAGCATGAAGGTGTGCCCGTTGTAGTAATGAGCACGTAACCCTCCTCCACTGACAACTACTGACCATGCAGCACAAGCCACGTGAAAGCAGCAAATCAGATTGATATGTTAGAGGATACAGCTCCCTTAGGTTTTTATAAAGCCTATTTTTATCTCAAAACATAATTTTCTTTAATTCAGACTTCAAGCTTGAGGAGAAAAGGGGATATTTTGCAGTCTATCTCAGCTACTTAACAGCCAGCAGCTGCTTGAACAGAAGAACTTGCACTGACTGAGCTGCTGGTCAAAAAGGATGGAAGGAAAGGGTCTCAGCTAAAGCGGAGATAGACATCTGTGGAAGATTCTATGGCAGTGTGCGTGCAGGTGTGTGACTGGGATAGTGTTTGGCCTATGAGGGGGGAGTTTTGAACGGTCCCCAGGCGTGGAAGCAGCGCGTGAAGCAGTGAGGCTCATTTCCTTTCCTCACGAGCCGGAGCTTCCTCGGATGTTCAGTATCCTTGGAGCGCATGTGCTGGATATAAACCTAGGAAGGTGGAGATGGAGGAGGGATTACAAAAATGTGGATAGCATGGAAAAACACACACACACACACAAACTGCAGTTCACCACTCACCTGGCAGGCTTTGAGACTGAGTTTTATCTCCACCTGGCTAGTCTGAGTACCAACCCACATGTACACCTGATGGAAGAATGGTGGGGGGAGGGAGGGGGAGACAATGTTAAATATGATGATAAAATCTAACAAATCACTCCAACAACACACCAACTTTAAACTGTTTTTACCTCTTTGCCATTATCCAGCAACATGATGTCATCATCAGCCAAGTCATCCTGACAGAAGTCTGAGCACTTCTCTGACACAGAGAAATAACCCTTCTCATTTGAACAGCTGAAGGAGAAGAATGGAGGGTGGATGAGAGAAGAGGAAGATTCCACAAAGATAAAGAAAAGCGGCTTCTTCATACAGTGAAGTGTAAAAGAGGGAATGATCACTCACCGGAAGAGGCGAGCATGTTTCATGTACTCTGCATCTTCATCGTAAGGTTTCTGAGAACCAATGCCAACCCAGAAGAAGTTCTCTGGCTCCTCCCCCTCATTAATCACCTAAGAGACACATTGATTGATGGTGCTGTGACTGCATTTCCACTGCAAGCAACCAAGCTTGAATTGTACAAAAAAAAGAGACTGAAATATGTGATATAACAAAATTAAAGATTCATTATTTTGCTTTTCAGTGAGGATGCATTTTGTTTTACTGAATGACTCATAATGCCAGCAGCTGTCATAGTTGGGCTTTGAAAAAGGCCCCTGTGAGTTAGCTGTATGGTAGCCTACTTTTAAAACTGTTATGAGAAGGTGTTAATTTGCTTGACAGTTATGAACTATTATAAAACTGTACATGCAATCAAAACTTTTAAAAAAGGATTTTTACACATTTTAAAAGAAATTTAAAGGATGGATGGAATGAATTTCTTAACTGAAACTGCAAACAGATAATGAGCATAAAAATGTGAGAACACTGAGCTGATAACAAAAACCTGACACAACCAGGGAGGTCTGAAGTCTTTAGTTACTTTTAAATTTATGCATAAGCCTGAAATCTATTTTGTGGTAACCCTACATAAAACACACAAAAAGGATGTGATTAATGAAAAATCAAATAGCTATGCCAATTTTTTTTTCAGAAACATGAAACAAACAGATTTCCCTGAGCTTTGTTAAGTGCGGTTAATGATGAGCCCTTACTAAGATAATCCGTAGTTTAACAATAATCAATAGTGACAGCAGTTTGTGTCCCAACAAGTCTCGACTCTGCTGGTTCACCAACAGGGAAGTTGCAGATTGCCCTCTGGTGGACAAATGATACAACATCAGCACCCATAATATGGTTGAAGGGCGTTTCTCCGGCCTCTTCTTTACTTTACATTTTCTTTAATCGCAAATGGCCAGCATCAGCCAGGCTGAGAGATTAAGCTTTAATTAAAGAATAAATGAATTGTTACCAATCGAGATGTAATTTTCAGAGGTATCTGTGGTGTAAGCACTGAACAAAGAGTAGCTGAGTTCATGTAGTTGAACTGTGAGCTGCTGTGTCAGCACTGACAGCAGCTGTAAAGAATAAAAGCTCAAATTGACAGGTTAAGTGTGCAGGGAGATTTCTACTGGACTGTAAATGCTGTATACGGAATAAAAATGAGGAATGCTTGCACATGATCTCACCTGCTTGCTGTACGTGTCGTCGAACATGCTGTTCATGATGTCCTCGGCCAGCTTTCCTTCATCGGGGTCGGCGGCTCTGCCCACCCAGGTGTAAACGATGCCCTGATTATCTGTGCTCTCAAATGGAACCTGCAGAAGGCACGTTTTTGGACTGAATCCTCAAGAAGTCACACTTTTCTTTATTAAACTGCTTGAATAAGAGATTATTAACCATCCAAACCTTAAGTATGAAGCAGAACTCAGAGTTGAGATTGCTGGAATCTGTACCAATCTGGATGGTCCTAACATATAGAAATGGTGGGTACATGTTAAAGGAGGTTCCACGGGACTGAAAACTGACATTCATCAAAACATTAAAACTTCTCTGGAGGACAAAAAGAGCAGGTTTGCGTGCCTGGTGCAAAGTGCGCTGCCATTGGTGCGTATGTGGTAGAGGGATGGCTGGGCAGAGTCCGTGTTCTGTTTCCTCTTCCCTTTGTGGATGATGAACTTCCTCTTGAAGTGGGACAGGAACTTGAGGTTCTCCTGCTGCTGAGTCATACGCACCACCTAAACAGCAAAACAGGATATGGTTGTCAGTGTAACACTGATGTAAACAGATGTTTTGTTATGAAGATTTTTAGGAAAAAAAAACAAAAAAACATCCAGAAACTACATCTAAATCTTTGCTCATACTTGCAGTTTTCCAGGGAAAAGACTCTCAAACTTCTTCTGTAGGGAGAAGGTGAAGGTGAGCCAGCCCATGTTGGAGGCCTGCCTGCCCTGCCAGAAATAAACTACACACTGGAAGTCCTCCTCAGGCTGTTTGTCCTCTTCATCTCCTCCTGCTCCTTCACCCTCCTTCTTCTCTTTCTCTTCATCCTCGTACTCCACAGGCAGCCAGTATCTAACAAAGCACAGAAAGATGAGGGTGAAATGAAGGTTCTTTAACTTTAAATTGATTCCAGCATTTGAGCTCCAGAAAGACTCATCTACCTGCAGAGGAAGACGTAACAGTCTTGGGTGTAGAAGTGCCCAAACTCCTCCTCGGGTAGGCGAGCAAACTTCTTTCCCTCCAGCACAAATCCTTCCATGCCATCCAGGTCCTCGTTCCACTCCTCCATCAGCTGTTCAGCCTAGACAGGTAAAAAGGTAAATACGTAAGAAGTGGAGGTTTGTAAAAGTGTGCTTCACATTACTGGACTGTGTTGTTACCTCAGTGAGGGGCATGGGTGGCTGCCTGGGAAGAAAGAGAGCTGTGAGATCAGCTTTCATCTGATCTTTCTGCTCTGCATCCTTCTTCACCTGTAAGGAGAGCACAAATGCAACACGTGCATCTTTATGATTTTTTTTTTTTTAAAAAAAAGCAAAAAAAGCAGCCTGATGCTGGTCAGCATGTATCACTGACCTTGCCCTGCAGATTATCAGTCTGTTGTACAGTCTCAGCTGCTCTGGTGTAGTCCACCTTCAACACATCATCCCAGTTCTTAAACTTGGACTTGAAAACCTGAAGAATAGGATGAATTAGGAGAGAATTTAAAAGAGAAAAAAAAAAAAAGAGTGACCAAAGGCCATAAAAAGTAATCCTGACATTTAAAAAGTGTTTGCTCTTTTGTGCATAGCTCTCAGGCCTGCGGCAGCAGTGGCTTCAGTCAAAGGTTACCTGGCACTCGGTGCCCTCCAGGTTGCGGGTGACACATGCATGTTTGGGCCGGTGCAGCATGGAGCATAGCTCCTGACCAAGTTTTAAGGCTGCAGCTCGGACGAGACGTGGAGACTTCCTCCCGATCCAGATAAAGACATCAGACCAACAGTCCAGGATGTACACACACTTTGTGTCGAGGAGGGATTGCACCTGAAGAAAGGGACCGATACAGGAGGAGGACAGCGTGAATTTAGGTATTGCAACACAAAGGGAAGCAGGGTCAAACAGGACTTTACTGTATTGTTATTCCTTTGCAGCAGATGGACCTACCAGTCTGAGCTCTGGCAGGACGTCCAGTTTGATCTTGTGATCTTTGTGCTCGACTGAGAGCTTGTAGTTAATCTGAGGCAGCTCCAGGTAGCCAAGACCCAAGCCCACCTAGAGGAGAAACCCCAAAAAGAAACAATGAATCTCTGCTGTCTGTTCATGTATGTCATGCTTTATCATACCTGGAAATATTGGGTAACGTCTCAGGCATTTCTAATGAAGGCACCACAAACAAGCCATGTGGTCTCTTGTACAGATGATTTTTCAGATCACAGAAGGCTTAAGGTTACATATGACTTCAAGTCTTTGTTGAAACAATAAGTCCTGCACATCTCATACATCACTGACAAATATGCATTACACCTATGCCACCTTATGTACATTTCTACTGTCAGCTATATGCAATAATGGTGTATAAACTTATAATATAAATAATTTACTTTATATAGTTTGGGTCTTATTGGAGTGAAGTCATCTGGCACGTGTTTCTTGATCTCCTCTGGTTGTCCTCCCAGTGTCTCCCAGAATCCTGGAGGCTCCTGAGTCTGCATGAGGGTTATAATCTCTGCCTTTCCCTTACGTTCATTCTTATTTATTTTTTCAGCAAATAACCTGGAGGAATACAACAAAGCACACACTGAATTTCTGGGCTGTAATAAACAACTGAAGGTTAAACTGTCTCTCCAGCATAAAAGCACTTTTTACTTGTGATAAAGTTGGTTAGTGTCTTACCTGGCCTTCGTGGTGCTGCTGAGAGTAGCGTTGGCTCCTCTCCAGATGAAAATATCCAGCCCTGTGTCCAACAGGAAGACGAAGCTGCCAAAAGGAAAAATACAGGATGTTATGGACACAATTCTTGGGAGTTCCAACCTGAATGAGACGCAATGTAAAATAGGAGCAGTAGTTTGAAGATTTAGGATATAAGAGGATGGTGTGTCAACTGTGCTGAGGTGTGAGTTAGTTAGTGGATGTCAGTTAGTGTATGAAGCAGTAAGGTTGTGTGTTGAGATGCACCGTGGATCGAGAGATGAGGCCTTTACAGGTACAGACTCCAGTTTGATGTTTTTCTTGCCGTAGACTCTGTACAACCTGAAACACAAAAGAATTAAAGACTGTTAAAGCATTTGAGACCAAACAGATGCAGGCTGCACATTTTAAAGCAAAGCTGTTTCTGAAAACTGCAACAATAAAAGACTACAATAAGTCATTTCCTAAATAAAAAGGTGCGTCAGCCTACCTGACTGAGTACTGCGTGTCTTCCACAGTGTAAAATCCACTGGCTGTTCCTCCCTCAATGTAGGAGATGTCATTGTTAAAAACCTGAACACCAAAAAAAAGGTCATTTATGGCAGTCCAAAGCAATAAACTGTTCACACGCATATGTGTAGATTTTTATAAATAATTACACTCAGTGCAGTTATTTATGTTTGTGTTTATACTCTCATATATTCGCTTGTATGTGCTTCATGTTTCTACATACAGCACTAAACTCCTCGCTCTCATCTCCCATCTCTTCCCTTATTGTCCTGCACTCTGCTCCGAGGAAATTTCGGAGGTTGACTGCATGGATGGCAGAGCCGGCCTTCTTGTCTAATGTGGCATCCTGACCAATCCAATAGAAGATCTGCCAGCTTAATGCTCCATTGTCATCCAGGTAGGTCTGTAGTAAAAAAAAATTGTGATATTCATGAGTGAAATATTGTTTATACTGTATAGAAAAACATAAGATGCTCTAACAGACAATTTTATCCTATTTTGTTTGATCCAATTCCTCTGGTGCAAATACAGATAAATGACACGCTACCTTGAGGATGATGTAACAGTCGGCCTCATAGAACTTGCCGTGGAAAGTTTCATCCACTTGTAGGGGGACAAAGTTCTCTATCTGCCACACTGTCACACCTGGAATCTATGGAAAATTAAAATAACAGAAATATGTAAGGTTACACTTCTAGTTTAGACTTTTATACTGTTGACTAACCACATATGTGGGGAAAGAAGCTGCAGAGAGGAAAAAGGACAGAAAAGGGTTTTATAACTTGTAAACTTTGGGGGAGGATGTGGCTCAAGGGTGCAGAGTGGGTTGTTGATCCCCAGTTCATCCATTCTACACGCCCTTGACAAGAAACTGAAGCCTAAAACTGCCCCTAATTGTATCAGAGTAAGGAAAGAAAGCTCATTGAGAAAATGTGAAGTGCAGTACATATCACTCTGAGAAGCCAATAGCACTCAGTGTGCTGCATATTGGAAACAAACACAAACAAGAGGTAAGAGCTGCTGCTTGTTGCAGTTAGGGGATTTGTTTAAGCCCAACTGCTGCTGACTGGTTGTATTTGAACACAGACAGAACACACACACACACACATTACCTGCCCCACATCCTCCATAAAGAACTCAGAGTAGTCCAGTTGAGGCTTCTCTAGGCTCTTGTCCCAGCGCCGGATTTTTAAGTCACCATATTTCAAATCCCCATTTTCCTGCAAAATTAAAGGATTTCTTTTTAAGGACTGTGTAGTGATTCCTTCTTCCATTTATTTATATTTCTGCCTCATCTAAAAATAATAATTAAAAAAATAAATAAATAAATAAAAAAAATCACATGACAGCAATTACCAAACAAAGGTGTAAAACAGGAGTTGGTGTAGGTTAATCCTACTGCTCAGATTACTGTAACACTTAAGCCTTGATTATACTCTGTTGTGTACACAGACACGAACAGCTGGAGACCCAACAACCAAGCAGGCATTCCTGAGACACTTTGAAGTCCGCTGACTGGGGCACATGTGCAGTTGGTGCACTGTAATGTAAATTCTCCACAGAAAAGTCTGCACGGTCATAAAAAAAAAAACAGGCAGGTACACGGACATCCACATAGACCCTCGCCATCACTGCCTGATGACCAAATCACTTGGACTTGAAAAGACGTGGAAAGAATAATCCTGGCTTTAGGTTTCTTTACACCTAAGAGTTGCAGTAATCTGAGTACATCTTACTATAAAACACAAATTCCCCCCACACACACTGGCACACAGGTACAGCTCAGGCCCCTGGAGGTTCTTATCTATATCATGCATTATGACATTGTCATGTTGGACAGAATTTCATTCCTTTGCATGCAAATGTGATGCGAATGACAATAAAGCATCCTTGATTTTTTTCTCTTACCTCCAAATTCTTCTTCTCATGTGCGACATCACTCATGCCCTTCAGCACTTGTTTTGCCTGATCATCCTGAGAACAGTCCTTCCTCCTCCTCAGCCGCATCCTCCTCGCCTGGTGATCTCGGGGGCTGGCTCCTGGAAAAAAATATGTACAAAAATGCAGATCTGAACCTCCAGGAAATAACCAAGTCATATTCAAAGAGGAAAAAACAAAACTTAATGTTGCTACTAATAAATTTATAAACTCTCTTACCTCCTCCAGCAGCTGCTACAGTAGCAGGTGAGGCTCCGGCCAGACGAAGCTGGTTCTGCAGGGAGAAGTCAATGTTGTACCACTCTGCTCCTCTGTCGACTGGTTTAGGAGGCATCACGAGGTTGGGGTTCTCACGCACGTCAAGGACCTAGAGAGAGAGACATGAGTGGGTTTGTGTGTGTGTTTCAGACAGATTCTTATCCTAACCTACAACACCGTACCTCTACATCTGTCAAGAAGTGGATGGCCTCAGGCAATGTAACCAGACGGTTTTTATTCAGCACCAGCTTCTTCAGCTTCCCACACCTGGACGACAAAAAAAACCACAAGAAGCTCTTACATTAGTAGGTGTAAATTGAACTGAGCAATATAAACAGAATATTTCAAATGTCAGTTAATTAACCACAAACTGTGTGCTTGTTTATCTGTTGAACTCACCTGCAGAGTCCCTCAGGGATGAGTTCCAGGTTGTTGTTAGCAGCCATGAACTCAGTGAGGTTGGACAGTTTGCCCACCCCAGGTGGAACCCCATCAAAGTCCAATTTGTTGGAGTTGAGGTACAGCTTCTTCAGTTTGGACAACTTACAAATGGCAGACTGGTTGGTGAAGACAAAAGCAAACTTTAAAGGCTGGAAATTCCACACATTCTCCTGTTTCCATACCGCCTCTCCTCAGTATAATAAAGTAACAAATTAATTTCTGCTTGTGGTTTTAATGTTGCAGCAACTCCAGTTGCAAATACTCCTAAAGATATCTGCTAAAGACTGATAGATGGAACAGAAAGCCTTCTAGAGACAGCTGCATGATTTTGGTCCTTACAGGCAGAGAGGTGAGCTGGTTGCGGCTTAGGTTAAGCGTCTCCAGCTGGGTCCACTGATCAATGCAGAGCGAGAGTTCAGAGATCTGATTACTGCTCAGGTTTAACCTCTTCAGGCTACTCAGTGAATACAGGCACTCAGGTACTCGCGTCAGGTCATTACATGACAGGTCAACATCTGGGGGAGAGAAAGGAGAAGAATATGAAATGGAGAACACGTTTGCAAAATGCTGACAGTTGTGTGCGTGTTTATGGTGTTACCTGCTAAATGTGTCAATCCTTCCAGGCTGGTGGGCATGTTACTCTGGGTTCTCTGGGTGTTCCTCAGGTGCAGGGTCTGTAATGCCACCATGGCTGGGAGCTGGCTGCTCAGACAGTAAAAGAAGTATTAAAACCAGTAAGTGTGTTTACAAAATAAAATCATCCTTTCCGGATGCTTGTCTGAAGGTGTAAGCTGATCGGTACAGACAGCGGTAAATATTGAATGCCTTTTTCACCGCAACTGGGCATGCATCAGCGGGTTGTTGTTTAGAATTAGAGTCTGCAGGTGCACCAGGCGTCTCATCTGGGGTGGCAGGCTGTCCAGCTTGTTGTCGCTCAGGTCCAGATACAACAGGTCTGTCAGGTTGATAAACAACTGGTTGGGGATGGAGTCAATGCTGTTGTGGCTGAGATTCAGCACCAGCATGTTCCTGCTGTTCTCCAGGTCCCTGGGGATCTCTGTCAGCTGATTGTAGTCAGATCCTGACCGAGAAGAAGGGAAATAAATAATCAGAAAAACAGGAAGGATTTCTGGTGTAAAGCAAACGCAGTGGACCAGAAGCAAAGGAACCATGCTCAATAAGTTAAATAATAATTTTTAAAAAACTCCGGTATTGTTGTGTACCAGCACAGAGAGGTCATCGAGCTGAAAGATGTCATCCGGGACTCCGGAATTTTTCAGATTGTTGGCCCTGGCTACCACCGCCTGCACACAAAATTTAAAATACAAAATTACACACTAGTACAAAAAGAAACAGGCAGTAATGTGACAGTAGCTCTTTTATTTTTTTAATGTATGACTAGAAAATAATTTAGATTAAAAAAAATGGCACATGTTTTGCACACGTTTGTTATTTACCCGTAGATTTGGTAAGCTGGACAGTTCCCCATGTAAAGTGGTCAGGTTGTTGTGACTCACTGAAAGGTGCTCCTAAAAAAGGAAAAGTACACTTTTTGTTTATATATATTAAGTCAACTGAAAAAAAAAACCCAAACGCCACAAATATGACCTACAGAGGTCACACTGCTGTACTTTGTACTGTGACCTCAAGTCATGAGAACGCAGTGTGTGTTCTTCATGACTTGACTTTCAGTTAAGTGAGGTTTCACAAGTAAATCAATCTGTTGATTAGATCTTCTTGTAAAGTTAAACACTTCCATGTTTTGACTTCAAACACAGTTCTTCTCCTAAATAAACCTCCCTCTTGAATCAACATCTGCTTCACCTGATAAAAGACAACATTTTATTCAGGTTCCTTTTAGCTTTGAAATCTACACAGAACACATGTAAAACAAAAAAGATGGGGTCTATTACAAGGGTCCAGTCATGAAAAATCCTTGTTTAAATAGCATTACAAAAACACACACAAAACAAAAAATGGTTTCATGTGTGAAGACGCTCCTAACTAGCCTGAATGTCTCACCAGCTTTTGCAGAGAGGCCAGCTCCTCTGGGAGGTAACACAGTCCTGTCCTGTTTAGTTTCAGCCATCGTAGGCTGCTCATACACTTGACATGCTCCGGGAAGTACCCACCCTGAGAGAGAGGACACAAAAATACATGACTTTTGACAGCAATAATACAAATAGTTATTCTGGTGTAGTGTAGAGGGAGCTGAACTTGTTTGCATTTACCAAAATGCTTTAAACTTTAAATCTGGACATATAGATATACTAAGAGGGAAAAATTATATTTTCAACCACTTCCCCAGAGATACTCAATTTAATTAGGCCCGAGCCAACCGAAGGGTCGGCGAGGAGCCTATTGTAATCGCAATGGGCGAATGAGCAAAAATGGGCGGAGTCACATGGGACGCGGTCAGAAGTGGCCCCGGACCTCATAGGGACGTGCGCCATGTCGAGACGTTTCCGAAAATGTATATATGCGGGTCACTGGAAAAGCGCATTATTGGAATCGTTAGAATTTGTCATTATTATTTTTCTTCTTCTTCTTTTTCTTTCTCCGTCTATCCCCTCAAATTTGACCCCCTGAACATATACGAAAACTCACCATTTTCGCTACAGAGGTCAGGTCTGGCGAAAAATTGATTTTTTTAATGTCATCAAGAACCAACTCTAAAAGGGGGCTCCACGGCGCCCCCCGGAAAATTCATTTTTCGGCCCTCTATGGGAGAGGCCACGATCAACTTTGTCGTAGAACCACGAAATTGGCGTCTCACATAGGTCCATCAGATTGCTAGACAGAGATGTTTGATTCATCACTCAAGAGAACACGTCTCCACTTCTCTAGAGTCCGGTAATGGTGTGCTGCATCCAACACTTTGCATTGCGCTTGGTGGTGTAAGGCTTGGATGCAACTGGTGGCCATGGAGCTAATATGAAGGCTACATGAAATTTGGAGGTCTATAGTAATTGACTCTGCAGAAAGTTGGCGACTTTTCCTGTAGTGGAATTATTATGCACCTCAGCATCTGCTGACCCCACTTCATCTGGCCTACCTGTTCATGGCTGAGTTTCTGTAATTCCCAATTGCTTCCACTTTGTTGTAATACCACTAATAGTTGAGTGTGGAATATTTAGTAGTGAGGACATTTCATGATTGGACTTGTTGCACAGGTGGCATCCTATCACGGTACCACGCTGGAATTCACTGAGCTCCTGAGAGCGACCCATTTCTTTCACAAATGTTTATAGAAGCGGGGTGCATGCTTAGGCGCTTGGTTTTATACACCTGTGACCACGGAAGGGATTGGAGCACCACAATGATTTGGATGGGTGAGTGAGTACTTTTGGCAATATAGTGTAGCAATGTGTCATGCTTTTTCCGTGGCCAAATAACAAGTGCCTATGTTAAATAGGAAATCAGCTTTGCCACAGAATTCTCCTTTTTTTTCTCAGCCTTTATAAAAAATTGCCAGTTGTCCATTTATTTAAACACTGCTTGTGGTTTCTGGCATGGTTGGAAAAACGCTGCGTGAGGGATTGATCTGTTTGGAATTTCTTGAAAGCTGATTTATTTTACTGTTGCCTGTTGTTTATGTTTCAGTCAAGGTGAACTGCCTTTGTAAAATGACATTTTGGAAAGGCCATGCCATTACGGAATACAATCAATCTTTTCATTGTGCTTTCAGTAAAGCAGCTGTGGGCTTTGATGCTACTGGCTGTATAGGAGGAGCAAATGCAGTTGTTTCTGTATTATATGTTTACCTGTAGAAAAAAAAGTTTCTTTTGATTGTTTGGCCATTTTTATTTCAGACTTACTGTCATTTTCAGTTATGTCCCTTCATACAGTAAGTCGATTCGATATCACCACAGAGGCCATTTTTCCTTACAAACAGTAGCAAAAAGTGAGAACTTATGAGCAGCAATTCATATTGTAATAACAAGCAGTGAATTATCTTCAAAGGACATTAAATACACAAGTTATTAATTTTTATTTTTCAACCAGCCAAATTCTTTTGCAATTATTTTTAACACAAACAAATGTTCTGTCATGCACTTGCCTTTATTTCTCAGTTGGCTTTAATTTTTTTTTCCGTTTTCTTCTACCACTATTCCCTGTCATGTTTGCTTTTGGACTTGCAATAAATAATTGAGGGAAGATGCTTGAACGCCCTTAATAGTAGCTCTATTCTTGTGTCTTTCTTTAAGTAACGTTTTTGCACAATGGTGAATGCTGAATTGCAGCTTTGCCATATAACAAAGCCTCTCATCTGATCAGCACATGATGTGAGCCCTGCATCAGCCATAAGTTTATGCGTGTTCCACCTGAGGCTGAAGGGAGTCAGTGGAAGTGCTTTAATTTGTACCCACTGGAAATAGATTTTCTTTTCCAAATAATTCTCAGGATCACTGCAGATGATTTTTCACATGACTATAAAGACGGTTTATGCATGTTGATAGAGATGACATGAATTGACTCCTACACCAGATTCGTAACAAGGAAGCTGCTTGGTTTAACTGTCTATAGATGGACTCCTGAATAACCCTGGGAACACAGTGAGTGATGTGTGTTTGTGTGGTGACAGTGAGGGGCTGCAGACTGAGGGCGGAAGCAGATGTGTGTGAGAGAGGTTCAGAGCTGTGGCACTATCACAGGGTGCCTTTGTCTGGCTGTAGAGAATGTTGAATTAAAGGCTGTTAACACTAGTCTGCACAGTCATATGCTAATGCCTCTTACTCTGAGAGAATAAATAAATTATGGGCCAGAAAAAAAATATCTGAATCCCTCCTTATCATGCCTCATACAACACAGATAGTGTGCAAGAAAGATACAGAGAGTCTGCAGAAAGAGAGAGAGAGAGAGAGAGAGAGTGTATGTGTAGGGCTGCGTTAGAACGAGGGGGTGGCACTGCACAAAAATAGCGCTAAAGGAGCATCAAAGATGCAAGACAAAGGGGATTCTCTATAACCTTTCTTCTTTTTTGCGCATATGACTTTGCACTCACTGCCAGCGTAGGTGATGTTGCACGAGAGATAATGAGACATAGATTGGGCTAAGAGGCAGAGATCGAGATTTGGACAGAGAATAAGAAGGGGAGGGGGGGATTTAAAGGGAAAGAAACGGAGGGAGATTTAGATAGAGCCTACAGAGTAAGTGCGAGGGAAGAGAGCCAGCACAGAGAAGGAGCAGAGGCAGTGGATGGGAGAGGAGAAGAGGAGAGGCATTGACTGGAAGCATACACATGGAAGAGAAGAAAACGGCTATTTCATGTGCTCAGCGTGCATGACTGAAGAGTGCGTCTGTCTGACTGGATTGTTAGTCACCTGCTGCCCCACAACTAGAGGACATACAAAAAACACACAGGCAGGCTGGGAATATAGGGCTGTGTGCAGAGGATGAACAGACGATGTGGGCTCGCTGGCTGTGATCGCTGTCCTCAGACCCCATAGCCACTTCCACTGGTGCTGTTGCAGGCCGTTAGCCTTGCAGTTAGACAGCAACAGTCATAAATACAAAATGAGCTCCAAGCACTCCTCCGACTGGATTCCCTACAGGTACTGTACCACATTCCTGAGAACACAGGAAAGAGGGCACAGCATTCATCTTTTGAAGCAGTGTGTGCATGTGCGATTATTTGAGCGGGTGTTCAGTTCTGAGATCAGACTGATTAACAGTAACATTAAACTGGCACGATGAAAGCAAACCACATAATGACAATTTTTTCCTCTTTTTTTGTGCAGGGGTTTAATATTGTTTTTAGTGTTTTTGTATGTGGGAAAAATGGTTTAGTGGAATAAAATATCACTTGTGTGTTTAGTTTTTAGATGGAGAGTCTTTTTGAAGAAGTACCATGAGAAAGAAAAAAGAGAAATCCCAAAATATCAACTGTAACAACCTCTGATTGTTTCACAGGTGTCTGTCTGTAATGTGATTCAGTGCTGTCTCGAATAAGTTTGGATTCTGTTTAAATGTCATATATATTTGCACATTTATAATTTTCACTTTTTTAGTCACAGAGGAAGTTCCTGCCATTGTGTGTGAATGTGTCTTTTATGTGACTGTCTACATCCTTACTGTATGTGCCAGTATGAGCATCACTGAGCCATCCTGGTGATACAGTCATGCCATTTGTAGCTTTAAATCTCCTGTTATACAACATAAGCATTTCAAGTGTAGTACTAAAGCTGGTGGCTCCTTCCTCTAATTGAATGCCCATTGCCATGGTTTCCCTCGCTTGCTTTGAGGCCATTGGCTCACGGTTGCTATAAGTTACAGTGGCAATCCGCAAATTTCAGAATGAGACAGCATCAGGACGACAGCAGGAAGCAGCCTTTGTAGATTTGATTTTAAACTTAAGATTGTGGCAATACCAGACTTTAGGTAGCTGCCCACCCCTATTATGGCAAAGTTAATACATTTAATGTAATACAATAAATGGACTTAAATAAACAGCATTACAAAGAATAACTATTGAATTAATTTTTTTAACACTCCATTTTGGCCTCCTTACCTGTTGACCAGAAAAACTGTTAGTGAATGCTAGGCAGCAGTAAGAAATACAAACGAGATATTAACCATTTTCAAGTATCCGAAGTCATTACTTGGTGTGTATACCATTTTAGAGGGGTCATCTCAGCAAGCAATATTTTTATTCCATCTCATGAAGTTCATGACATTAAAAATGCATGGGCCTCTTTGCAGAGTTGGAGACAGCTGCACCGTGTAGATCTGTTATCCTATTAGAGATATACAGTGCACAGAAAATAAGTAAATGAAGGGAACATAGCTTACAATCATACACATCCACAAAGAAGCAGTTGTTGTTGTATTAGTTCTTCTCTGTGGGAGTTATGAATCAGGATTATGTTTTTTCCCCTCTCATGTGGGAAAAGAGGAATTGTTATGTTGTCAAAAATCTGTTAATAGTCCATTTCCATTTTACATGACTTTTTCAAAAACAAGCAGGTTTAGTAGGGCAAGAAATAGTGTCCTAGTCTACAAAAGTACTTAAAAGCTTTATTATTTACATTCCCACCTGCAAGGCCAATTTGTATCTGCGCAATGCTCATGAGATTAATTTCTCCTAAATCAAATTTCATGCATTACACCATGCAAATGGAAAAACAAGCTTGCTTTTGTGTCTATAATGGATTGCCTCCAGTGTTGCCCAGTGGTACTGCTGCAGAATCATCAGCCAATTGCTGTGGCATACTGAAATCCTGGTGACTCAGGGACTCCTAAATTTTCTATTCTGTTCTCCAACCAGTCCTACATTCAATAGCAGCTAAGGGCCTCATTCGATAGGTATATAAAAATTAAAAAAAAACTTTTTTGATATTAAGTAATTCATTGTTTTAATGGAAATCAGAATCCACGACAAATTTCATGGGCACTGTACCAGGGTATGAAGCCCAGCTGATTTGTTGGTCGATATTAGCTCCTTGCTCTATTGGTATTAGCAGTTATAATGGTTGATAAATGAAAATCAAAAAAGTTAACAGAAGGGGAAACGCTCCTCAACCACGCTATGAGTATTGACATTGCATAGTTTGTCCACCAGAAGGCAGACTCTACAGCTTTGCATTTGGCAACATGTCTTTTTAAATGCCACAATAACAACAACCAGCTGATCCAAGCAGAGTTGGGCAGAGTGGAAAACTAACCACACATAACAAATGTTAGGGAAATCTATTTATGTTACATGTGTCTGAAAGAAAAAAATATTGTCTGATATCTCAGGATATCAGTGTTTGAAATCACCAGATATCAATATCGGTATTGAAATTCTGTATCGGTCGGGCTCTCCACAATGTTAGGAACAGCACTTTACAGCTGTGCTTCAACATAAATGTGGGAATATCAGAAATTTGAATTCAGACACAATTGGTTCTAACTAATCTAAACAATACAATACAGGCAACAAATGCTTTGCATACTTGAATCTAAGTATTTACTGCTAAAGTTTTCATTCTTTTCAAGCAATGCTGAGGTGCCTTCTTGCACCTGAGTTTTAAATTATATTTTCAGTTTTTATAATCTCAATGTGTTATCTAGGTTTTCTTGAGCAGGTTTGTCACAATGAATGAACTTGGATGTCAGTGCTTTGCCTGGTCAATATACACTGTAGAGTGTGAGGTGTGTTAGAGAACAAGAATGACCAGACTCTCTACATAATAATGAGCTGTTTGACCTGCACTAGAAAAGCATGTGTCTGTGCCATTATCTTTCAGTCTGATGCCTATTCACACACTTGATCAATAGACATGGAGTGCTTTGTTTGCCTGGTTGTCTGACAGAGTGTGGGAGGTAAATGCTTTTTTATTGCATCTGTGTGATGTTAAACTAAAGTCTGTGGCACAGAGCTATTGGTGGACCAAATGTTTATTGACTGATTTTACATGGTCTGTATTTAAGACTCCACTGACATGATTCTGACAGAGGAATGAAGAGTGTAAAAAGGTTCATCAACCATGCTCATAAAGTAACACCAGCTTATGCTCAATTACTCTATTGTATATTCATGCAGCAAGACAGAGTGGGCGATGAAAAGGATTTTGCTCAAGTTGTCAATAAGCAATTTGAGAGATTAGAAATTGTCAAGAAAAAAAGGTGAAAAATTTAAACTGAAATAGAATAGAATAGAACTTTATTGATACTCTGCAGGAAATTGCTTTGTTACAGCAGCAGCTACACTAATACTGTATACGATACCATGAGAAACAAAGTATAAATACTATATGCAACTGTTCATTAAGGTTAGTGGTTAACATTAAAAAGTCTGATCCGCTGCTGGCAGAAAGACCTTCCTGCTGTGTTCTGTCCTGAAAAGACTACAGAATGATGATGATGATGATGATGATGATGATGATGATGATGATACTTTATTAATCCCACAGTGGGGAAATTACAGAATCAAAATGCTTTTAAATACTGTAACTAAACATCTTCAAATGATTTTTATGAAATTCAACCAAACAGTGCAAATACATATAAAGATAGATTTACAATACATGGACAGTGATTATTTGTGTGTCACGTTATTCATAAATGGCTATGCAGTATATGCCAAATTCATTTTTATTGACACAAAAACTTGGCATTTTAAAAATGTACATATTAATGTACATGTTGTTTAAAATTTGAAAAACATATGGAAAAACATTCCCACATTTAGTGATAACTGTTTTTCCCAAATGCACAACCTTGTCCTCTGTGGGGTTTTCTACACTAGGGAAAGCAGTGGTTGGAGATCTCAAACAAGAAACAAAATTTTTGGGACCGTGTGCAATGAAACTTGTGATCTTGTTGCCTTCGAGATCATTACTTCAAAAAAAACAGGAACCAAGTCTGTGACCACTTGCAGTCGTTTTATTTGTCTTTAAAGCAACTTTGGTGCATGAATATGGTGATAAAATGGCAACAAGACGGAGTCAATCTAGCAGTTTAAAATTTAATGGGGTCAAATTGGCAATTGTAAGCAATCTGTTTGTGATAAGACAGCGATTACCTGTGATAAAAATCTCAAACCTGTTGCCGTATTCATACACAGAATTTCACATTACTTACATTCAGAGTCCCGAACTTAATAGGTTTGCGAGAGAATTTCAGAAATTCCTCCACAAATATTGACTGCAGGATGGCATTTTAACTGCAAAATGACATAGGTGCTCTGCAACCTTGCATTTATATGGAAATATAACCCTCATTTGCAATGTGTTGGCAGTCTGTGCTTATAAAGTACAAGCCAGTCATTTGCAAACCTTTGCCAGTCTGTCTGAGAATGATTGTGGTTTGTGGTCACCAGGAGGTTGAGGATGTTGCAAACTCCAAAAATATGAAAAAAATCTGTGTAATCACCAGGCAACCATTGACTTTTCCTAATCGCAAGGAGGTTGCTGTCCTATTTTTTCTCCAGTGCCATTAGATCCATTACTTGTAGGAATTTTGAAATACGCCTTATCACAAGGCCAGAGTGAAATTTGAAACCCCAGCAAAAATGTACATTTTTACTTCATCTTGATCCAAAATGTTAACCAGAGAGTACATAACAACCTGATAACTGTAAGTGAGTGAACACGGATTTTATGTAACCTGTTCTAAAAATGTACGCCTGCAATGCTTCCAAATCTGAAGCAACAGAAACAAACAATAACAAACTTTATACCCTTCAGTAACACTCAAAAATGGTGCTGGTTCGTTTCTATAACAAAACCGAGCCTGCTCCTGGTACAGGGGTCTCCAGGTCAGAAGAGATTAAAAGGCAGCTTGAAAAAAATTAAGAAGTGGGACATTTTTATATTTATAAAACAAAGCCATTTCAATCATAACAGTACTGGGAAAAAACAGGGGCTTTAATCCATCCCTTAAGAGCAGACACTTTTTTCTC
This sequence comes from Pterophyllum scalare, assembly GCA_024447675.2. Taxonomy (NCBI): domain Eukaryota; kingdom Metazoa; phylum Chordata; class Actinopteri; order Cichliformes; family Cichlidae; genus Pterophyllum; species Pterophyllum scalare. The sequence continues at coordinate 24,504 of JAMQGT020013477.1, forward strand.
TCCATCTTTCATCCTTTTCTCTTCTGCTGTAGCTCATTCTCTCAGTTGTGCTGCAGGAAATCTCTGATTGCCCTTGAATTAGGAGCCGTAGATGTTTGTCAGAGGTCTCTCAGAGACCCATCCAAGAGTTGAAGGAACAATCAGTGAGTCTGTCGCCAGTGATTAAAAGCCCTTGTGGTAAATAACCAAAGACTTAATACAAAGTAGAACAGACAGCAGCCAGCTAATTGCTGGTGCTAAATGAATATCCAGTCGCTTTGTTAATAGGAGCTACTATTTTATTTACTTTAATAAATGCAGTTTAGGCAGCTTATTGGCAAGCAGAGCGGAAGGCAGGACAGCAGGAGTTACAAGTTAATTTGAGTAGGGTTTGATCTTCTACAGCAGTGGGTATGATGTCCTAAAATTTTCCTAAAATTTTTGTCGTGTCAAAAATGCATGATTCAAAGCTGATCTTCGGGCTATCCGAGAGAAAAATGTTTTACAAGAGCACAAATGAATCGAAGGGTCAAACAAAATTTAAGTGCTGTTAGCCGGCCATGGGTAACAATGTTTAACAATGTTACTGAGAAATACTGGCATCTGTCAAATTGTAACTTTGTTTGTAGAACACAAATTGTCACAAATACATTCATAATTGGATCTGTTGTCATTTTGCTGTACTTGATCTGCAGTTGTTTACGCTAGTTACGTAGTCCTTTATGTAACAGACGGATGGACAGACTGTGACATCAACACATGTACTGAAGGATATTTTAAATTAAAAACTGCTGAATCACAGAAAACAGGAGGAAGCAGTCTACAGTTAATTGCTGTATAAATGCTAAGTTTATGACTTAAATTATGAAACATGTAACTTCATGTACCTGGCAAAAGTAAAACCTTTGTTTAGCTTTATTTAAAAAAGTCACATCAGAAGGGGATAGTTCTGTAATTTAAAATCAATATAGTTAACTCTGACATTAATCTGCAATCTACTAATATTGCATAATAATTTTTCTTTTTTAAAAGAATTATTAAAAATACAAATTTTTTGCTGCTTACCCAGTCCGGGTCATAGGGGCAGGAGTCTACACAGAGATGCCCAGATCTCTCTCTCCCTGGCCACCTCCTCCAGCTCCTCCAGGGGGACACCAAGGTGTTCCCAAACCAGCCTGTCCTGGTTCTGCTCTGGCCTCCTTCCAGTGGGACACGCCCGGAACACCTAACCTAGGAGGCGTTCAGGAGGCATCCTGGTCAGATGCCCGAGCTACTCTACTCCGAGCCCCTCCTGAATGATTGAGCTCTTCACCCTATCGCTAAGACTGAGCCCGGATGTCCTACAGAGGAAGCTCATTTCTGCTGCGTGAGGGTGGGAATGTAGATAGACCAGTAAATTGACAGCTTCACTTTCACCCTCAGCTCCTTCTTCACCACAACAGACCGCATCACTGCTGATGCCGCACCAATCCGCATCACAGTATTTTAGAAAAGCACTTAACTAAGTAGTTTGTAGACACCCTTTTTGGCACCATTTACCATTTCAGGATCTTAACAAGATACAAGATTTGCAAACCTGGATCCTCATTTGATTTAATAGGGAGCATCAGCGCTGCTATCTTCAGGTATCTTTACAGGTGTACAGTGGTGGTTAAGTCTGGGCTTTGGTTGCTTGTTTGGTTATATGTTTCAGGTCAAGTGTTGTGCCAAGTGGTGAACTTGGAGCAGGTTTTCCTCAAGGACTTTTCTTCTTCTCTCCTTTCATTCTGACCTCAGTTTGGACTGGTCGCCCTGAGCCTTCTGTGGAAAAGCACATATCTTGATGCTGCCAACCCACTGCTGTATATAGGGGATGATGTTGGCCAGAAAATAAGGCTGGTTAGATAAACTGCTGGGTGTGTGATTACCTCATAGACCAAGGATATTTGTAGTCAGTTACACACTTTGGTTGGATAGTCATAAATATAGGAAAATGTGTATTTATGATCTTTGTCTCCCTTTGTCAGCATATCTGTTTAACCTCCCTTGTGTCTCTCAGTTCATCTTTTGGAATTCCTTGGATTCAAACTGGTTTCTTTTGTGGATTTTTGCACCTTGTGGACTTTACCTTCTTATCTTAATTAAAAAAAAAATCAGTTTTATGTTCATCTGGTTTGACTCTGAGTCCTGTATTCAGGTCCTGTTTCATGCTGAACCTTGTAGGCGACTGACTGCAAGTGGTCACAGACCTGGTCCCCTTCTTTGACAAGACAACAGTTTGAAGTACCCAAGCAAAGGTCTGCATGCTTTCATAAAAGAGTTCAGCTTTTGGTTTAAAATTAATTTACAAAGATTTCTCAACAAATGCTTCCACTTTGTTATCATGGGCTGTTGCACATTGATGTCCAGGGAAAATTGCAATTAAAAATAACAGTTTAAAATCAAATTGACAGCATGACAGAGTTTTGATACTGATAATTATTTATACTGGCAATCAAGGAAAGGAATAGGAAAGTGGTGAATTGCAAATAACCTCATTCTTTTGTATCTCAGTAGTATTGTGTAACCTCATTATACTTGTGTAATAATGCTCTGCTCATTTTAACTCACAGTCCCCCCTTTTTTTAGCATAGAATGTTAAAAAATAGGATATTATTAGTGAGATGTCATTTGATATGAACAGTTTGTCACTTCGTTTATTAGCTCATTAAAAGCATTTGAATCAGTTTTGGGTCTGATTAAATCTTCAAGTAATAAACATTGTTCAAATAAACATTGTCTTCTCTAATGCAAGATTTGTTTTTGTTTCATCCTACCCTGTAATTATTTTTTACTTTTGGCCATGCATGACTTTAAGCTCTAAATGATGACATGTGTTGCTCACTATTTATAGTGCGAAATGTTAATAGGCTGAATAGCAAAGACTAATCAGGAGCTTCAGTCTTCTAATCATCTTATCAACAGTCTTTTCATTTGACACGCTTGGTTGTGATTGAAGTGGGTTATTTAGAATTGTATAAGAGGTTATTAGCATATTAGTGGCAGTTTATATATTTGCAGACAACTATGGAAGTGATTGGCAGTGACTGTGTATATTCTTTAACCTAAATTTATGCATGTAGGCAAGTATTTTGTGCTTGGGAGAAACACAATATACAAGACTGTCTAAGCTTTGCTGACCTTCAGGCAGATGGCAGTATGTCATTATGTCATTTCAAATATCGCTCAAGTGAATAGTGGTGTTCATGCAAAGATACAGTATAAGCCAGGCGTGTTGAGGATAGCTGACTGTTCAGCAAAGCGTGTGCAGAGAATTGCTGGTGCAGGATGAGGTCAGATGACTGTGTAGGTTATTGTGCGGTGTGTTCTTGCGCTGAGCCTCAGTTCCTTTTGTCCTTAGAGTCTATTTAAATTGTATCAGATACCAATTTTGCTGCAAAGGACACAGGAATGCTTTTGAGAGATATAAAAGTTACTGCGCAAAGAGATAATAGCAAGACCAACACAATACCCTGGTGAAAGGCTCGTTTACCGACTGGACTGTGACTAAAATACTGTAGCTAATAGGGAGGCTTCTTTATTGGTTTGTGGTGATACAAACTAGAGTCTTTCAGTTTATTAGAAGTCATTTAGATAGATTCCGTTAATGACCAACTTGAGGTAAAGCTTCAAGATTTCTAGAGATCAAATGCAAGCATATGGACAGCAGGCATTGCATAAAGAGGCGCTTGATTGTCTTCACTGTAAAAAATGTGGCCAATGTAAAGGTGACTGCATATACTGCCTTATGCTACCTTTTAAACCACAGTTGGTAAACATGTAATGCTGCGTCTAAAGGACTTTGAGATTCAGTTTTATTTATGTAGCAAAAATCATAAATATGCTTCAAACAGCATGTAAAACCCACCATCCTTAACTCGTCTGTTTCTGCTTTTCTTGTGGCAGACGCTGCTAGCCATTTGCTCAAGGATACAGTTTCTTAAGTGTTCTTATGTTTAAGCCATGGATTCAAAAAATATCCACGGAAATGTTGTTTGCTTCAGCAGAGCTCACTCTCTGTTGACTGAGTTGAGCAGCTCAGCGTATGTGCCTCCAGTCACTCATGGTGTGTTATGCTTTCTTGCCACAATACATTTAAAGCTTTGTAAATGCTAATTAATTTATGGAGATTATGTTGGACTTTTGCCATTTATATTCAGTCCATTGCTAGGAAAATCAAAATGCATCATTAGGTCATCACGTACAGCGTTATTTAGATGACACCTCTGTTTGTGTTTCTGCTGTATTCAATGAGAGGCAGACTGATATCGTTCTAAGAACCCCCCTGACAGTTATTATTTTGTGGAATTTTTTTAAAAGTGATTTAAGTGCTTAGTATACTCTCATTAACTGCTGCATTGTGTATTGTAATGAGCCACCCAGAGGATATAAACATCTTTATTCAAGATGCTATGACACTGAATGGTACATTGTTATTATGCTTTCTGTCTGAAGCCTTGTTTTGATGTACTCTACACATGCACCCTGTCCATATTGTGTATTTACATGCAGCAGTTAGAATCATGTGAATAACAAAGATTTGACAGGACTCGATGCAGTCCTATGAAAAACTAAGTACACCCCATGATTTAGTAACTCGTAGGACCACCTTTAGCAGCAATGACTTGACTTAATCATTTTATGTATGCCTTTATCAGCCTCTTACATCATTGAGGAGGAATTTTGGCTCACTCTTCTTTTCAACATTGCTTCAGTTCAGTGAGGTTTGTGGACATTAATTTATGCACAGCTCTCTCTATTTCAATCAGGCTGAGGTCTGGACTTTGACTGGGTCATTGCAGCACCTTGATTCTTTTCTTTTTCAGCCATTCTGTTATAGATTTGCTGCTTTAGCTGTCAATGATGGCTTCACATTTGACTCTAGAATACTTTAGCATACAGAGGAGTTCGTGGCTGACTCAATGACTGCAAGGTGCCCAGGTCCTGTGGCTGTAAAACAAGCCCCCATCATCACAGCTCCATCACTGTACTTGACAGTCACTATGAGGTGTTTTTGCTGTATTTAGTTTTCACCAAACATTGTGCTGTGCATTATAGCCAAACAGCTCCATTTTAGTACCGTCTGTCCAAAGGAGATTGTTCCAGAAGTCTTGTGATTTGGTCTGCCATGTTCTTTTTATAGAGAAGAGCCTTTCTCCTGGCAAACCTTCCAAGCAAGCCAGACTTGTTCAGTATTTTTCTAATTGTGCTGTTATGAAATTTAACATTTCACATTCTAACTGAGGCCTGTGGAGTCTGAGGTGTAGCTCTTGTGACTTTTAAATCTAGTCTGCACATTGGACGGCGTGACCTTGGGTTGAATTTGCTGGGAAGATTGCAGCCTTGTGTTCACGCACAGCTGAACTGAACAGACCAGCAAACTGCCAAAACTTCTGCTTTTATAGAGGTGCTCACACTTTCTGATGATCAATTAATCAAATGTATTTGATTATCAACACCTGCCTACTACTTACCCTCTTAATTCCTATGGAAGTAGTAATAGTATAGTATAGTATTAGTATACTTAGTTTCTCACAGGACTGTGTAGAGTCCTGTCACAGCTTTTCTTTTCCACTCAACTTTAAGTGATTTTTTTGCAGTTTTTATGACAGAAAATATATGTATAATTTTTGCATCCTTCTGTGGTAAATGATGCCCAAAGCATAATTGTTTATATGGATGATTAGATTTTGTTTTTCAGGGACTAATGACTTAATGTATTTCCATTGTGCAGTTGTAATCACAGCTGTGAGGACAAAATGTCTTGAGGCAGAAATGTGTGTATTGTTTTCTGAAATCCATAATAAGATTCATTAGCATATAGTGAATATTAGGTAATAAGCCAATACTAGATACTTTAAGTATTTAATTACCTTCCCCACTGATAGTTGGAGGGAGGTTATGATTTCACCCCTATTTGTTTTGTTGTTTGTCTATATGTCTGTCTGTAGCAATATAACTCAAAAGGTTTGGAACCAAAATTGATGAAACTTGGTGGAAATATTCCTTAGGGGATCACAAACATATAATTTCATTTTTAAGTTCAAAGGTCAAGGTCACCAAAAACTTTCAAAAATAAAAAAACCTCCTGTCATCATTGGTGAAGTTTTTAAAATTCATATCTCAGTGAAGTTTTTAGGGGATGCTGTTACAGTACATAAACTGAATAAAATATGTGCCATTATCTGTTCATTTAAAAATATAAAAATTTACTATACAATTTTTAAAAGCCAATAAAATATATTTCTAGTCTTTGTGATCTAGTAATTTATGATAGAGTAGCACTGGGTGGCATCTATGGCGGCGTAGTATCGGGACATAGAACATTTGGGGTGGGGGAAGTATGCACTCTGCCCCTCTAGATTATTTAGTATTTATGTGTGTTCTTTTTCAAGTCTATGGAGACAGTTGAATTAACTGTCATTATTATATTACAGATACAATAGAGAGCTGAAGAGCAGTTTAACCTAATCAATCCTGTTTCTTTACTCTTTTCTTAAAGCACTTTAGATGATGAGGGCACCAACCTCCGCCAGCAGAAACTGGACAGACAGGTAAGTCTTGGCTGTTCTTTATACTGCACAGTACGGATAAGTGTCACACCAAGGCTAAATCAATTACAACAGGGCAATCTTTCATGACACTAACTTCTACTGCTCCATCAAGGGGCCACAAATAGCCAGCTTGGACTTATCATTACTCTGAGTGGTATTCTGTTATATACCTTGCTAGAACCAAGTTGAACCCATTTTTGACCCACTTAATTCTGCATGTCATAGATTCAAGGTGAAGCACCCCCAATCACTGAGTGCCCACTGATTGGTTAAACAAATATATTAAAAACAATTATATTAACCAGTGAATTCACAAGATCATCATTGCTCGCTCCAGTGTTGCCTTTGCTGTTTTTTTTCCCTCCCACTTATAGATCTCTAACACTGGTTTGTGCGATAAAGTTTCTGACCAAAGTAGGTCAATTTTGTGCAGAAGAAGAGCAAAAAAATGACACATCAAATGCCCCCTTTTATGTGAGCGTGCATGTGGCCTGAGGCAGAAAGCCTGGGTTAACAGAGAAATTTGATAACCACCTTTGTGTTACTCTGTTATCTCTGACTGGGGTTTCAGGTTTTGTAAAGCTAGCTTACTCAAAGAACTTGCTTCGCAGTACAGCCCTCAGGATCCTTAAGTCAAAGTGATGGTTGTGCCATTTCACACCCTGCTAACGAATGCTGCTGTTGCCACTGTTTGTTGTCAGCAGCGCTGTATCCAAACAAAGCAAACATACCCGGGCTGCAGTCGAGCCATTTTCAGCTCTTATCTATGCGTAGTGCAGTCTGCTGCTTCTGACGTCCTGCTATTTTCCTGAAGTGGATAATGCGAGTGGAGTGCTTTGAACACATTCTCGTTCCGTTGTCAGAGCAGCAAAAGCATGCGGAAACTTGTCCTAGTTAATCAATGGATAGGCCTTTAGGTGGTCTGTTTCACACTCAAGCTGGTGAGATGTTTTTTTATTCATGTGCGAGTGAATGAATGAACAAATAAAGAATACCATTCTTAACGTTGCTCACTTGCTGGCTTTAGGCATGTAAGCGTCATTAAACAAACTGTTATTGACTGAAACATCATGCAGAGGCTGTCTGTCTAGAATCTCATTTATTCAGTTAAGAGACGAGCGTCTGGACTCCTTTTTGGTTCTTGCCTTTCGCCTCTCATGCAATAACCTTCCTCAATGCCAACAATCAGTGTGTAGCTCCTGGTATTCATTGAAGGCCACCAGTGACTTGTCGCTTGCACAGAATTCACACAAATAACTGTGTGAATGAAGGTGAAAGTGTGCGCAGGGTAGTGTTGCCAGGACTGCTTTGTAATTTGCTGACAGGCACTGTTGTAAGTCACAGTCCCCGTTTGAAGATGGTGCTTTCAGTTTAGCACAGGTGACTTTTTCATTCCTCTCTCAAACTCTCATCTTATTTGTCCAGAGTGTGTACATTGCTGCTCTCAACAGTGTCCTTAATCCTTTTGATGCAGGTCTCCACTGTATATATTTCTGCACACGCTTTGCTGCATTGGGCTGCATATGTAATGCTGCTCGGCTTGTGTTTAGGCGTTTTATCCTTAGGCTTAACCAATTTCTGTGAGTGTGTTTCAGGATCGTCTGTTGGGAGAAAACCCTTTTAAGTTTCTCAAACACTCCAGCCGCATACATAATGACAGTGTTGCTATGCCCGTTGTTTTCTTCATCTTCTTCTTCTTTTTTTGATGTTGTGTTGTTTTTCATAAATCTCTTTGCCTTGATGTTCTTTGACTTAATGACGGCCCAGATGGAATAGCCAAGGTTTTAAGTGCTTTCTTAATATGTGTGTGCTCCTTTGTTCCCTGTGCCTTTCCACGGTTAGGGGACTGTGGGAGGCACTGGTCTGTGTGTGTAGGTTTCTGGTAAACTTTAAGAAAGAAAGAAAGAAAGAAAGAAAGAAAGAAAGAAAGAAAGAAAGAAAGAAAGAAAGAAAATAAGCAGTGCGTGTTCTCTGACATCCTCCCTCATGAACTTCATGTTGCTGGTAGCTACATATCTCAGTAGCCTGCTTTCTGCTTTCGCTATGTAAAGATTACAATGGGTCACACTAGTGAAGCCTTGGCATGGCCATGCTTTTATCTGCAGAAACAAATTTTTTTTCGGTGATTGTAAGGTGGAGGTCAAACATGTCTCATCACAGATAACATGCAGAAACATCCCGTTAACAAGTGCAACCCCGTGTATAAAGAATAGGCAACACACCTCTGAGGATAGACACGTGGTTTAAGCAGGGTGAGAGAAGTCCATGTGATGTCAGATTGCCCCGATGTGGGAATAGAGCAGCTAATATTCACCAGTGAGTGGGAGGAATGTGTGTTGCCTGCTACAAGCAGGCAGGTCCCACACTTAAGGGACACAGAGCATTTCACTAAGTTCAAAGTTACCTGAAGGGAACTATCTCCTGCCGTGTGCTAAAGGAAAAAAAACAAGCAAGCGCCTTATCCACAAGTGAGAGCATTAATCGCCAAATAAATGTACTCTGTAAATGTATCTGCTTGTATGGCTGTCACTGTCTTGGAAAAGAAGTGAGCTTTATGGGACTCAGTGATCCATTGCTCTGCAGTCTGAAGTTTCCACTAATAGAAACCGTTTTAATATTTGATGAGCTCTGGTTTGAAGACTTGCATATAGCTGACAGTTGGTCCAAATGAATAGCTTTATTCAGCCTCTGGTCGTCGTGGTTTAGGGAGCGCATTCAGCATTGTTCCTTCTCTTTGATATTCTCTATAACAGCTGACAAGTAGAAGGGAATAAAGGTTTATATATTGCCTTTCAAAAATGTTACTTGTTTTACAAGATGTAACAGATTTGCTCTTAATTGACAGCAGAATTTTTACATAATCACTCACTGAGGAAGTTTTGATTGATATTTCAGTAGCAATGACCCCAACCCCAAATATGAAGGACAAACTTTTATTGATAATGAAGCAACAAGCTAGCTAGAGGCTGTGGTTTGGAGAAGGCCTCATCGAGCTCCTGGGCCTGGCAGGTCCCCCCTGATGACTTTGAGAGAGGTTGACAACCAGAGAGGAGTGAGGGTGGGGCACAGACATGAGAATAAATGGATGCGCGGCACAAGTAGACTTTTATGGACCGGAAGGGGTCCAGCTCCTGAAATTCAGATAGATGATCTCCAGATAAATTTGATATGGCAATAATAGCTATTACTGAAATACTGGCAACAACATTGATATGTCTGTGTGCATAGCTAAATGGATTTCCCCTGACAACTGGAGTCACTACTTAATGACTCCTGGTGGTGGTGCTTATTAAGTGAATGAGGGTGAAGTGAATGGAAGTAACTTGCGGTAAAACATATGAAACTCAGCGGGGAAAATGGCAGGCAGCAGGGAAAGAAAATACGATCTAATGAACTGAAATGGTGCATTGTTAAATTTTACGAGGAATGATAATACAGACACACTGAGACCACGATGGAGTGACTAAATACATCATTCCTGCTTTTTGCCTCTGGACGGGTCTCTTTTCTTCTTTGCTTACACAGATTTTGTAATGAATTGTATCATAATCCATACCATCAGCCACCACTAGGATCTAAGTAATATCATATAAAGGGTTTTTCAGACATGATATTCAGGTAAATACAGCATATATAAGAAAATAGATCAGTAAAGAGAATGACCTCTTTTTGCTGAAACTGTGCCTTTATTATCTTTCCATTTGGGCTTTTTTTTTGTTGTTGTTGAAATGTCAGCGAGCGCTCCTTGAACAGAAGCAGAAGAAGAAGCGGCAAGAGCCTCTGATGGTCCAGTCTAATGTGGATGGGAGATCACGGGACCCGTCGGACCAAACAAAGTGAGGAACAGGCTCCGCTGGTGGAATCCTACCTCAGCAGCAACAGCAGCACCATTTACCATGGTAAAGCTTGCACTCCTCTGCGGCTCTGTTGATTCAGAAACCTCAAACTGAGAACTAAAGAAAAACATCAGCCGAAGAAATAAAGATGTTACACTGCTTGTTTGATTTATAGAGAGTATTTGTTTTTCCCAGCATCCCAAATAGAACTATAAACTACACATAAAAATAATGTAGCCGTTTTTAAAAAAATGATTAATGTTGCATCACTTTTGGTAAAATTACAGCTTTAATTTAGAGACCATGTCGAAGCAGTACAACATACTGCATCATCTACTGCAATGCTGCAAATCAAAGCATATAGGAGCAGAAAGGGTGTTACACCTGGGGCTGCTGAGATCTTCTTATTTACACACAGAAACCAGGCAGAACTTTTTTTTTTATGATGGCTAGTTTCTGGGATCAAGGCCAACAACTGTCACAGAGAAAAGAAAGATGTTACTCTGCAATAATCTGACATTCTGATGTAAATAAAGAGAATAATAACCTCATCAGTGCCACGAGAAAGTGAATAAAATATTCTAGCCTTCTTTCACTGTTAGCCCATCCTTTTTCTAAGCTGGAAATTGTTCCTTTTTTATTTTTAGTCAGACTCTGCACTGTAAACCTGAAATTTTTTGTCTACTGAACTGCAGCCCAGTGTTAGTCCCACGCTGAGTAAAGAATGAATCTTTACAGTCAGTTATCATAGTTTTAAAAAATGACACATTCTTTTTTTTTTTGCATGTTTGTCACAATTCCATGTTTCAGGATCAGCAAACACATTTTAATATTAGACAAAAATAACCTGAGTAATACACCATTCAGTTTTTAAATGATGATGGTGTCGGTGGTAGGGTGATGGACTGGGGCTGCTTCAGGACCTGGGCGACTTGCAATAACTGATCGAACCGTGAATTCTGCTCTCTACCAGAAAATCCTGAAGTAGCATGTTTGGCCATCAGTTCGTGCCTGGAAGCTCAAGCACACTCGGGTTATGCAGCAGGACAATGACCCAAAAGAGACCAGCAAGTTTACCTCTGAATGCACAAAAACAGAAGAAGAAAAAGAAGAAGAAGGTTCTGGAATGAGTCAAAGTCTGGACTTATATTCAATTGAGAATGCTCGAAAATCCTCCAATGAACAACAATTCTGCAAAGAAGAGTGGGCCAAAATTCCTCCACAGTGATGTGAAACACTCATTGCCACTTATCTCAAATGCTTGATTGCAGTTCTTGCCGCCAAGGGTGGCACAACCAGTTATTCGATTTAGAGATGAATTTTCTTTTAATAAATTAAATCATCATTTAAAAACTGCATTTTGTATTTACGCGGTTCATCTTTGTCTACTATTAAAATTTGTTTGATGATCCAAAAGATGTAAATGTGACAAAAATGCAAAAAACCTAAGAAATCAGGAAGGGAAGGCAAATATGTTTTCACAGCACTGTATGTTACACTCAAACACAGATTAATGTTTAAAGTGAAAGATTTTTTTATTACAATCCCGCATGTGCTTTGGTCATGTTCATTCGTGTGCTTAGTGCAAGAAGCTGAACAGGAAGAGGTGAAGGTGATGTCAGACCCACAGCCGCCACGCTCAGCCAAAAAGGGGAAAGCATCAGCCAGTTCCACGCCACAGACAGGCAGCGAAAAGAAGGAGAGAAAGGGGAAACACAAAGGTCAGTCTGCTGGTGCTAAGAAAAATGCCTAATCAAAGATAAGAGTGTGGAGAACACATAAACATACACTTCTTGGGCTTTACTCATTCATTTTTAAAGCCCAAATATTAGAAGCAGTCCCCTGTGTGAAAGAGAAGAGACAAAATGCTTATTATCCAGCAGCTTCAACAGTCTATCCAAGCTCTCTTTGCCATCCTCAGATATGATTTCCCCACTGATGTTTTGAGCCACAGCTGGCAACAGCACAGCTGAGTGAAGGGATGCTGCCCTCTTAGCCCCCGCTATGGTGCCAGAGTTGTCTGTGATGATGTGTGACAGACTGGCACACCACAAATGAAGACATACATTAGAAGATGAAAACAAAAATTTGTTCTCAAACTCTAGCTACATTGCTGTCATTGTTTCCCTTATGCTTCCATCCTGTCCAACCTTTACCGCATATTATTGCAGACCCAGCATGATGCGGTATGATAGTTAAAGCGTTTGCCAAAAAAATACATAGCTTGTTCAACAATATCTCACTTTAGAGATGTTTGTCATATACTGCAATACAGCAGGTGCATGCCTTTGACATGACCTTGTCCCAGGGAAAATAAGTGAATTGGATTCAGTGGGGGGTAAAAGCTTATCCAGGCCAGCAGTGCCAAATTCAGCTCTTATTGACCCATCTCACTTCTTCTTGTCTCACTCTGTGATTCCTTAAAGCATAAGCAGAAATGATGCAGTCATGAGAAAATAAGCTCCAGGAAGATCAGAGCTTCTTCAGTTCGAGTTCTTCAGATGTCTATCACTGCACAAAGAGTGCCAGTTCTGTTTCACTTGCAGTTTGATACAGATTTCTCAGTCATGATTGTGTCAAATAAGTTGAACTGATGATTTTTTCCCAAAGTCAAGAGTGCTGCGGCCCACTTAAAAAACAAAAAAAATCCCATGGTGATTTAGGTCAGAGTAATGAGTAATATCACAAACTAAACACCTCCTATTACCCGTTTTAATCCACTTTTTATATAAATAAATACATTTATGTAAATATGTAGCTATGCATACTTGTGAGTAATTTCACGTTTGTAAATGAAAGGTAAATCAAACATTTTACCTGGTAAAAGAAAGGTCTTAAAAAAACAAACAAACAAAAACCTCCTGAATTTCTGTTATTACTGCAGGCCCCCTGCAGTACCTTCTCAGCCCCCTGGTGGGCCATGGCCCACACTTTGGGACCCATTGATCAAGAAGGTCACTCAGTAGAGCACAGACCTCCCCCACCCCAAATTTTCTATGTCCGGATACTGCGCTACAGTAGATGATACCACCCCATGCTGTCATACTCCATCATAAATTACTACATCGCAAAGACTAGAAATATATTTTCTTGACTTTTAAAAACTGTTTAATATGATTTTAGATTTTTTACATGAATAGATAATGGCACATATTTTATTCAGTTTATGTACTGTAACAGCGTCCTCTAAAAAAATTAACTGAGATATAAATTCAAAAAATTTACTTTTTTTTTTTTTAATTTTTGAAAAATTTTGGTGACCTTGACCTTTGACATTGAAAGTGAAATTATATGTTTTTGGGGTCCCTAAAGAATATTTCCACTAAGTGTCATCAATTTTGGTTCAAAACCTTTTGAGTCATATTGCTACAAACAAAAAACAAACAGGGGTGAAATCATAACCTCCCTCCAACTGTCAGTGGGCGAGGTATTTAAATACTTAAAGTATCCAGTACTGGCTTATTACTTAATATTCAGTATATGCTAATGAAACTTATTGTGGCTTTCAGAAAACAATACACACATTTCTGCCTCAAGACATTTTGTTTTTACATTGTGAGCTAAATCATCCTCACAGCTGTGATTACTACTACACAGTAAAAATATATTAAATTATTAGTCCCTGGAAAACAAAATCTAATTGTTCTTTTAAGCAATTATTATACTTTGGGCATCGTTTACCACAGAAGGATGCAAAAATAATATTGTCTGTTATAAAAACTGCAACGAATCACTTAAAGTCATGTGGAAAAGAAAGCTGTGACAGGACTCTATGCAGTCCTCTGAGAAACTAAGTATACTCTCACTACTTTCATAGGAATTAAGAGGGAAAGTAGCAGGCAGCTGTTGATAATCAAATACATTTGATTAATTGATCATCATAAAGTGTGAGCACCTCTTTTAAAGCAGAAGATTTAGCGGTTTGCTGGTCTGGATTCAAAAACCCCAAGAGCTACATCTCAGACTCCGCAGGCCTCAGGTAGCATGATAAATGTTAAAGTTCATGAGAGTACAATTAGAAAAAGACTGAACAAGTCTGGCTTGTTTGGAAGAGTAGAAAGCCTGAAAAGAACATGAGAGCATGGCTTAGGTTAACAAAGCTGAATCTGAACAAACTACAAGACCTCTGGAACAATGTCCTCTGAACAGATGAGACCAAAGAGGAGATGACTGGCTATGATGCACAGCACCACAACCAAGCAACACATCAGTACAAACACCTCATACTAGCTGGCACAGTGGTGAAGGGGTGATGATTTAACCTTGTTTTGTAGCCACAGGACCTGGGCACCATGCAGTGATTGAGTCGACCATGAACTCCTCTGTATATCAAAGTATTCAAGAGCCAAACGTGAGGCCGTCTGTTTGACATAACATGGCCAAAATGGGGTCATGCAACAGGAGAAAAGAATCAAGGTGTTGCAATGACCCAATGTCTAGACCTCAACCTGACTGAAACGCTGTGGCACGACCTTAAGACAGACATGCATAAACAAATGCCTGCAAACTTGTGACTATCTAGTATTTGTAAGTGGAGAAGTGTTTGTGACTTTTGACTGAATGCTTGTAGTGATAATGTGTTTCCCCCACACCTTAGAAGTTGATTGAATATTGAAGGCACAAAGCAAAACGATTACCCAAAACATAAGAAAACAGAACAAAATGTTCAAAAGTGGAGATGTGAAATAGTTATCACATTTACTTTGGCTAGCTGACTCTGTGATCAATGCCTGAATCGTTGATGAACTACCTGTCCTTGTTGTACTTTGCTGCAGTGCATTTGGACTTGCATCTTAGCATGAAACACTGATAGTTGAACAGTAGTGAAGCACTCTAAAGCAGTTTGTTTTGGTGTTTCGGGATTTTGTCTCAGCAGCGATCGATGGCCTGGCTTCCCAGCAGGATGACGGTCAGATCCAGATCCTGACAGTGGGTCACTCCACCACGGAGGAGGCCGAGGCAGAGCCTGTTATGAGCTGCACTCAATCACAGAGTAAACAGGATCTTCGAGTGACCATGCTCAAAAAAGGTATTGTCAGCGCTCAAGAAAGCTTCTGCCACTGCATCTGCAATAGCTCAACCACAAGTCTCTATTTAAACCCACAGCATTCTGGTCTACTGCCGCGGTGTGTTGGTGGGAGGATGAAAAACACTGACTCACAAAACACACAACTCTAAATAAATAGGCCATTTTAAAACCCAGCACCTGAATGATGTTAATATCATTATTCATACTGTAAGCACTGAGCGCTAGCACACATGAATTGTTCCTTATTTAATAAACACAAAATTTTATCTGTATATACAGCGAGCAGCAGAGGGAAATGGTTTGACTTCAAAAAACTTGACCGATATGTGAACTGTAATTTACAGTCACATGCACTGATGCAAAAGTGCTGTGCTGAGAGTTGTAATACCGCATGTGCTTCCGTGATCTGTTATGGTAATTCTTTTACTACAGTGCACTGGGTAGCAGTGAATGATTTGAGTGATGAGAGTTAGTGTTAGGGTGTTTAATTAGGTTTGACTTTGCAAAATTGAAAGTAAATAAAAAAGATTACGCCAAGAATAACAATGTTGTTTTAGCCACCATTGTACTGATGATTTGAGCTCAAAAGATCCTGATGGTATGGTTTTTTCTTTTAAATCATCATGTTGCTTTAAGTGAGATTCATTTTCTAGCTTATATGCCAGAACTACAGCAACATTGCTCATTATGTAGAAATGTAAGGACAGCAAAATCACACCAGATAAGCTGTGTTAAAACACAGCCTCAAGTGGATCACTTTGAAATGTGGTGTGCAGTCACAGTATTGTTGGGCACTAAATAAGTGACATCACGGCTTCCTAACATGTTATGACTAAGAACAATCTCTCTTTAGTGTTTGTTTTGCTGCTGTTTTTGTAAACAACCGTTATTATTTTACTATTGTATTTTAGGTTATTTTAGTTTTTGCTGCCTTCAGTACATTTGCAATGATATCTGCATGCACTGAAACATCAGATACCAAATGGCAGTAGACAGCAGATAATAAACAGTCCTACCATCACAGCAGTTAGTACTGAGTTCAAATGCAGTAAAAACCCCAGTAGTTCCAATCACAAACATGGATCACGAGCTGTTCTTTTTTAACCCTGACCTGTGGAGATGGGTCTTAAACAGGTTTCATAAAATCTTTCATTTAATAGGGTAGAAATGAAAGTATATTCATGTTAGACTCCATGTTTTCCAGTTTAAATTCCTTCCTTCCTTCCTTCCTTCCTTCCTTCCTTCCTTCCTTCCTTCCTTCCTTCCTTCCTTCGAAGGTATATCAAGCAGTATGAATTTTGATGAAGAAGAGGATGATGATGATGAAATTAGTTCCAGCTCCTCACAGCTCAACAGCAACACAAGACCAGGCTCTGCCACTAGCAAGAAGTCATGCAAGGTAAAATGAATTTCACAGCATGCATTTGTACTCCCTGCGTGTCTTTCTGCAAAGCACTAAGCACCTTTTGACAGTGGCTAACAAGAAGCAAAAATGTATTTGGTATTTTGTCACTGAGTTGGACAATTTCACAGCTGAAAGTACAGTTGTAGACAATTATAGCTTAATTTAAAACACATTAGGATTTTATGCTCTGTATGACCTTCTTCTTGAGGTGTTTTTTTTTTCTTTACTGCAGCAGTGTTATCTCCAAAGTACTTTGCTGGGTTTGAGAACTTGAATATTGAAGAGCCTCACAGAAAGGTCTATATGGGGCCATTTTAAGTAGATTACGTACACGGTTATGCTCTAATTACTTTTAAAATTTGTCTTTAAATTCTGCAGTTGATGAGCCCTAATGTTCCATACTTCGGATAACCTGTAGTCTCTGTGGCTATGTGGTTAAACGGTCCAATGTTTAACAAGTTGAAGAAACAGGTTTGGTTTTTCTCTGTTCAGGTGTGATAATGGTTGTCTTACAGTGGTGGGAAAAAATGATGAGAACCCTTTGGAACTACCTGTGTTTCTGCATGAGTTGGTTAAAAATATATAAACAATATGCTTAATATAAATACCCATTCAGCATTCACAGTACTGACAGAAAATGGTGAGATCTTTGATTTAATGACTGGTTGAACCAGCAACTGGCGCAGTGCCACACTTTGCAGTTATGTTGGAATATATTATTCATATAGGACCACACACTGTGCTCTGCTAAAAAAAAACAACAAAAAAACCCACCCAACATCAGTCTGCAAAACATTTCCCTAGTAGTGTTGTGAACGCAGGTATGTCAGCATGTTTTGGAGAGGAATTAGCTTGATCAAGACTGAAGAACAGCAATGTCAATCAGCTCAAGTGATTCCTGTAAACTCGTGGTTACTTGGAGTTTCTTTCTTACCTCACTGAGCATTTTGCTGGATGCCCACTTCTAAGAGACTTGTCAAAGTTAAACCACCCCACATATTTTGTTTCCAAAGAGCCAGACTTTCTTGTTTGTTGTTTTCAAAGTGGTCTTGAGCAATAATTCTCCAGGTTTTCTGAAGTTTTTCTTTGGACATTGGCTGTTTGTTTGTTTTTTACTCATTTTCCTTGTAGCTGACCATTTTCAGATTAATGTTTTTTTGTTTTGTTTGTTAAGCCACTTAACACTCACCTATGAATCATTCAGGCATAAAAAGGCACCTCACTCAAGGGATGAACCGGTGTTGTGTTTACACATAGCAGACACCCTAGCAGAGAGCTCATTTTTAAAATTGTACAGTGCTTTAGGCACTTGGTTACTAGCAGTCAAAAAGCACATAATTTGTTCCTATTTCTTTATCTGACTATATAAAAATGCCACAAACACAGACCAACAGGCATAAAATTGTATTTTTACACCAACAAGGTGATTCCCAAAGAGCAATTAGCTAATAACTTGGCATGTCTGAGTATAGTGTGCATTGTGCCATTAAAAAAGATTTAGAGAAGTGGACGGCAAAAAAAGAAGTTTTGAGCCTAAAAACTTTCTACAGCAGATGAACAGTAAATGAAAGTCATGTTCATAAGAAACAGGGAAAAAAATCCAGCAAAGACCTGTCGCAGGACCTGAGAGATGCATCTGGCGATTCATTTGATCGATCTACTGTTCACTGAAGCTTCATCAGAAATGGTCTCAGTGGAAGGGTGGCTGTTGAGAAGCCATTCTTAAGGAAGCAAAGCTGAGAGAAAGGGCTGAGGGATGGCAAATTACACAAGAACTGCACTGAAAATCTGTGGCAACCGGTCTGATGGAGTGATGGATCCAAATTTGAAGTTTTTACTTCAAGTTGTCGTCAGTGTGTACGGAGGAGATCAGGAGAGAGGTACAACAGTACGTGTACACAGCCATCAGTAAAACCCGGTGGAAGTCATGTTTGGGGCTGCATTTCAGCCAGTGGTGTTGGGGAATGTCTCAAAATTGATGGACTTATGAACACAGAACTGTACCATCAGATTTTGATCCACCATGTAATACTATCTGGAAAGCCTCTTCATTTTTAAGCATAACATTGATCCCAAACAAAAAGTCAATGCAGTAAACGCATACCTGGATAGACAAAGACAATGGAACGTTATCAGTCATGAATTGGCCTCCCCAGAGCCTAGATCTCAACATTATTGAAGCAGTGTCTCATCTTGACAGAGAAGGGAACAAAAAGCAGCCAACATCCAAAGAAAAGCTTTGAGTGTCCTTCAAGAAGCCTGGAGAACTGTTCCTGAAGACTACTTAAAGAAATAAAAGAAAGCTGCCAAAAGTGGTCATACCAAATATTGACTTTCAAGATTATTAGAATTGTACAAACTCTGTTTTATATGCTGTATTTCCATGTATGTTTGCACATGCGTCAATAAGTCTCTGCGTTTATTCCCCATTTTCCGTGCAAAATTAAAAGAAATGATGGGTGACTCGAGACTTTTGCACAGTACTGATTGTCTTAATGTATACTGTTTGATGACTCTTAAAGGTTACTTAATTTTCTTTCTGGAAATGAATAGTTCTTAATGTATTCTCTGAAAAAATGTTTTTGTGACGTTCATATCAACAGACGCTTGTTGTCAACAGTAAACTCGAAATCTGTGATTTTGACAACTTAAATTAGCTCTAGCCCCACACCTCCAGGTGTACCGACACCTGACTTACAGTTCAAGTTATGCTTTTTGTAACACTGTGAATGTTTAAATGATGTATTCAGTATAGAGAAGAGCACTATAATGCTTTGGGTTTTGTTAATAAAATATATTCAATTTTCTTCCCAGCCTTTGCTGTCTCTTTCTCATTATGATCACATAATTTCTCTTTGCTCTTCTTTCCACTCTAATTTGTTCCCTTCAGTCATTTCAATCTTCTGTCTCTACCCCAGGTCCTTATTTTAGACACAGTGTGCTCATTCTTAATCCCAGTGGACAATTTGATTTTTCAGACTCATTACTCTGCTTTAATGAAAGTCAAGTTCTTCATCACTCACCAGTCCACCATTTCATGAGGGGTCTTTCCCTGTTTGATCCTACAGGAAGTGGCCTCAGCACCCACTCCACCAGTCAGTGATCCTGCCATCGATGTTGATGACCTTGAGGAGTTTTCTCTGCGACCTGCACCCCAGGGGGTCAGAGTGAAATGCAGAATCACCAGGGACAAAAAGGGCATGGACAGAGGCATGTATCCAACCTACTACCTTCACTTGGAGAGAGAAGACGGCAAGAAGGTGAGAAGAGTCTGCAAGGTTAACATAAGACATCTGTCAGGGTATTTTAACAAGTTGTTGTCTGCTGACCTCCACATGTTTAACATCAACTATGTGTAAAAAATCAAATAAAAGAATAGAAAAGTGGTTTTGTGGTTTCATTGTGGTGTGACTGTGGTGACATTATTTTGGTTTGGTAACAGGTGTTCCTGTTAGCTGGGAGAAAGAGGAAAAAGAGTAAAACATCAAATTACCTCATCTCCATTGATCCAACTGATCTGTCTCGAGGTGGAGAGAGTTTCATTGGCAAACTGAGGTAAGTCCTCAGTGGTTTTGTTGCGTAAACATTTTAGCAGCCCACATTAGAAATTACATATGCTGACTAATTATGCAAATTGCTGTATTTGAGTTTGTATTTGAATTCTGTCTTGGCATCACTATTTTTGTTTAATCCCATAATGTTGTATTTTTTTTTAATACAAAACATGCTTTACATAGCCACTACAATATGTTTCAAGGCTGCATTAGTTCCTCCATGAAAGCCCCTCTGGAGTTTAATCAAATATGGCTCTTTGCAACCTTTTAATCTTTGGACCTCCGGTCGATGTAATGCTCAAAGCTTTGCAATCACTGTCCTGCTTGAATGATAGCGATCTAAATTGGAATGAACAGTGACCTTTCATCTAGTGCTTCTCAAGAGTCCTTGGTCTAAATGAGATATCTAAACAAGACGGCTAAAGTTGTGGCTCTCAAGAACCATTTCTAAATGGTGCCATCTTTCTATAATGCACACAAAGTTATGTAAACTACATTGAAGTAGAAATGAGTAATGCAAAAAGAGCTAAATTTGATGAATGCTTATTTCATATCTGGAATTAAGTATAGTTGGCCAAATTTTCATGCAGCTCATATATTAATTTATAGGCATTTATTGGTGAGCAGTGTATTAATTGCCAATAAATACTAATGTCTGGCACTTTAAAAAGTGTAAGAACTTTAATTAATGCAGCTTTTTACAGAACAGCACAGTGTTAATCCCACTAGAGGCAGAACATGAACGATTAACTTATAAAGGATAGGAAGGATATTTTTTTTTCTAATTT
Organism: Pterophyllum scalare; assembly: GCA_024447675.2. NCBI lineage: Eukaryota > Metazoa > Chordata > Actinopteri > Cichliformes > Cichlidae > Pterophyllum > Pterophyllum scalare. The sequence continues at coordinate 45,667 of JAMQGT020013477.1, forward strand.
CTTCTCAAGTCTCATTTTAAAGATTAAGGTTATCAACCGAGCTGTGAGAGCAAGTGACGGCAGTTAATGTGGGATGAGGAAAAGAGGGAGGGGGCAGGAGGGAGAAAAAGGGTATGAAATAAAACAAAGGTGCTCTGGCTGGGAGTCAAGCCGAGGATGTCGTAGATCTTAATATGTCAATATGTCAGCCAGTGTTGACCCCATGCAAGAAGTCACCTAAAGACAGAGCCTTTTCTGTCAGGATTTAGATTGGACTGTCCTCCTGTCAATCCAACAAGGACAAACTGTACCGGAACATGACAATTACATTCAGTGGGGCTGGGAGTTAAAAGCATAGTCATTTGCAAACACAGTACTCTGCTTTTATTGCCTTTTCATTTTGTGCCCACATGCTGTTCGTCCATCAGATTTCAAACAGGATGTTTTGACGTCAAATTTATGTAAAGAAAGCAGGCAGCAAGCATAAACTGTATATAAAAGATGATGTATAAAAGTCTCTGGGAAAATCATTTTATCCTAGCTGTAAGTCTTACCCAGTACAACATTATTCTCTTTTTTGGGGGGCGGCGGGGGGCATTTCTACCTTTACTGGATAATGAAGATAGACAGGAACGTGGGGAGAGAGAGTGAAGGGTTGGACCCAAACCCGGTGCAGCTGCACTCCGGCCACTGTGGCATACTGTATGTTCATCTGCTCACCCACTGAGCTAAACTGGTGCCCAACAACATGATTCATTTTATAAGATATGGTCTCATTTAGAGCTAAAAAGGATGTATGTTATACTCTAGTGTGAAACTGTCTTGCAGTTGCTACAGTATACAGTGTACAGTGGCCATTGATTTTGCTGTCAGACTGATTATATCCATCTTTAATGTGCAATCTATGGTAGCAAGGTGTATCAGTTTTACATAAATAACTGACACAAAATCAGAGGACTAAGTCAACATGCATTTTGACTTAACATGTAAAAACACATGTTGTATAACATCCATGACAATTTGTTATTGTGAAGTGGCTCAGTTCATATTTCGACCTCAAGCGCGAGACCACAGGATCCGTTTTTGTTATGTTACAAAATCTGGGTACCTATTATTTATATTTATTTATTTAGGAATGTATTTAATAGGCATAGCGCATATTAATGGACTTCCATATACCAAAAATATAAGACATAAACATGTCAGATCATAGCAAAACTGCTAATTTACATTGGGAGTTCCAGCGCAGGTCACATAAAACTTTACAATATTACAATAAACAAAGACTTTCAGATATACAACAAAAACAGAGACACAGTGGGAGCCTTTGTGTGTTGTTTCAAGTACACACTTGAAACAACACACTCTTTAGTGTGCTATGCTTTGTTTGCAGGTCAAACCTCATGGGAACCAAGTTCACTGTATATGACAACGGTCTGAACCCTATGAAGAGCACCACCAGCCTCGAAGCTAGCAACCTGCGTCAAGAGCTAGCAGCCATTTGCTATGTGAGTTGGTCAAAATGCATCTTTTTCAAAGGCTATACTTAGGTTTTCACTTTGCTGAAAATATATATTATTTTTTTTATATGGTTAGAAACATGATGTAAAACAACTGTTGTTTATGTCAATTAAAATAATGCCATTTTCCAGTAACCTATTTAAAGCTGGATTAGACAGAAATGTAGCAGAATTATACATGTCTGCAAGTGTGTCCTCACTGTCCTAAGCCCGTCCCTGCAGACAATCACCAGTACTGGATGTGCACACTTCATTTGCAGCTCCTTTGGAACAAGCAAAAACACAAACATTAGTCACATATTTCAGCTAAGACTTTGAATTATGTAGTTTTATGT